>BMAC01000048.1:1950097-2004920 GCA_014905375.1 Phtheirospermum japonicum | reverse complement strand
CCCTCTCAGCACAACCTGAAATCGAAAACATCCCCGAAGGCATCCCCATAATTGAACCCGATATGACTTCAACCTCTCAGTCTGAATACTTTCTCGCCAACCCAGTAATTATAATACCTCCATCTAATCTTACCGATCTACCCCTCTACTTCAAGCTACTAGAATAACCACATAGAATCCCTGTATGCTTCCCGATCGAAGCAAACTTGAAGAGTTTGAGAAAGCACTTAACCTCCCTTAAACTGCTAAAATGGTCACCCCCAATATCCGTCAAACTGGCCCAGATCATCCTCCTCCCAATCACATCACAATCTTCGACGAGCTCCTCAAAGCAGGATCCAGGCTCCCTCCTCACTGACTTTTTATCTATACCGCAAATAAGTATCGAGTCTCGCTCCTCCAAATGACCCTTAATCAATTAGGTTCCTAGCTGGATTCTTAATCTTGTGTACATATTACGATGTTCAACCCGAACCAGGACTCTTTCATTTTTTCTTTCAAATAAAATATCAAAAAAGTTCTTTTTACCTCTCTACTCGCCTCGAAAAACTACGTTTCTTGGTGAATCCATCATCAAAAGTGCCCGAATGGTGAAACAAGTTCTTTTTCATTCACAACATCGAGACCTGGCCCTTCTCCACCGAACTGCAAAACTATACCCCTAAACAAGACTCACCTCCCTCTTCACAAAAACAACCTGCTCTCTATTAACAATACTCTGATCAGCTTTCTGAATGGAGTAACATTCTTCTCTCTATCAACAATACTCTGATCATCTTTCTGAATGGAGTAAATGCCCTTTTGATGTGGTGAGACTCATGAATTATGAAAGATTCTTTTCGTTTGTAGGTCTTGACTCGCGACCTAACGGAGGACATAGCCACACTCCATAAGTACTTGTCCAGGGCGGATGACAAGATCATCGAGCTAAAGGCTAGAATCAACAAGATGGAGGAGGAGATTAAGGACCTCGAAGACGTGGCCTATGGACCTAACCCAACCCCAATACCCGTATAGCGTTATAGGATCTTAGTCCTTTGTTTACCTCACTACGGCAAACTGCCTAATTAGCGGAGGTTTTTTCTGGCTTTTAACGGCGGTTTTTGAATCGCCTTTGTATCGACCGCCGTTAAAAATTACGGCGGTTTTTAAAAACCGCCGTAAAAAGAGGAATTTAACGGCGGTTTTCAAACCGCCGTAGAATGTTAAGTTTAACGGCGGTTTTAGAAACGCCATTAATTGGTTCACTTTTTACATCGGTTTTGAAGAAATACCTTCTAGAAAGTAGTAAAAAAAATTTAAAAAAAATAAATGAAAACAGGTGCTCTAAAATTAAATAATAGTAGAAATTGATTATGCTAAGCATCAAAATTAAATAAAAGAAGAAAATTAAATAATCTCCCATTGATTATTCCAAACAACCAGGATCATCTTTCTAACAATCATGTCTTCTAAGGAATGGAAAAAAAAAATGAGATAACGAAATCACAAATAGATGGTGAATAAAAGACATCTAAAGTTGGTGGTCACCAAAGAGACTATCAAGCGTAACTACGTTTGACAAGCAGCAATTCTTGATTCAAAAGATAAAAGGTAGAAATATTATAAGAAAACGAGCAGAAAAAAAAAACAAAAACACCCGAATCCTAAACAACAAAAATCTACTACTCGTTATCGGGCTTGGGCGCTGCTTCCTTTATCTCCTCGGAATTATCATCCTGCATAGAAGAAAAAAAAAAATCAATACCATAGTTCCCATAGCAATCCAGATGTATAAAACACACAAACACACACACACCCCATACCTGCATATCGGAAGTCCATAAAGTGAGGTTGTCACGGAGAAGTTGCATGATCAGAGTGCTATCCTTGTATGATTCCTCCCCAAGAGTGTCTAGCTCAGCAATTGCCTCGTCAAAAAGCCTATAATTAAATTACAAGTAAAAACATTAGCCAATCAACTGATAGTAACCAAATTTGGTATTAACTTTTTATGAAAATTAGATAAAATATAGTCACATTTTTTCTGATCGCCTCATATAGTAACCGTTCCCCACAATCGATGCTAACAAATGTTGAGTGTCGATGTTTCATTTTCAATTAAACAGAACAAACAAAGATGAAAACAACAAGATCAATTTTCAACACACCTGTTTGGCGAGATTACAAGCACGGTCAGGAGAATTCAAAATCTCGTAGTAAAAAACTAAGAAGTTGAGAGCCAGTCCAAGACGGATGGGATGAGTTGGAGCCAGCTCAGTATTAGCAATGTCCTACGGATGCCAAAACACTCGGTAAGCCAGTAACAATTTTCGTCAAAACACGACTATCACACAGTAAATTGATCCAGAATTACTGAATCACAAAATTGAGTGTCAAAGGGACCTAGATAATAATATTTACTGGCAGACGCAGTTTTATTAAAGAAAAAACAAACTCCAATACAGATGTAGCTTCATCATTTACATCAATAAAAAAAATTGCTACCCACAAGATCTCACAAAATTAGCCCATGTCTCTAATCTAAGCCATGTTACAATTGCATCTAAACAAAGTAAAAACTCACAAAAACCATATCACGAATTTACTCAAACTGCATATGATAACCAAACAACTGTAGAGACCAAATCAAAAGGAACTTTACAAATTCTCATGCCTATTCACTTCAAATCTAAACAATGGAACATATATAATAAGAATATTTCCCAAATCTACGAGTTAACACGCATCCACATTTTTCTCGATATAGATCGGGAAACAACTAAAAACATACGAATATCAAAAGGAAAAACGAAATTAAATCAACAAAACAAATATCAAAAACATAAATCAACCTGAGAAGCCTTATAAGCCGAGAGCGTGTTTTCAGCGGCTTCCTTTCGCTCGGCTCCGGTCTTGAACTCGGCCAAGTAGCGATGATAATCGCCCTTCATCTTCAAGTAAAAGACCTTGGAGTCGCCGGTGGCCGCAGATCCGATGAGCTTCGTGTCGAGGAGCTTGAGGATGCCGTCGCAGATGTTGGAGAGGCTCTGTCTCGATCTTGGATCTGTAGCTCTTGATGGCGGACACGTGGCTCTCGTTGCCGCGGCTCTCCTCCTTCTGCTCAATCGAGGAGATGATGCTCCAGGAGGCGCGACGGGCACTGATGACATTCTTGTAGGCGACGGAGAGTAGGTTGATGGCGCGACGGGCACTGATGACACTCTTGATGGCGGACACGTGGACTCTCGTTACCTTGTAATTTCTTTTTCTGAACACCGAAACCAAGAGGTTTTGCAGCTTGTTCGATTTTATTAATTATCACATTACCCGGGCATTTAGACGTGAACCTTGTTTCCCTCTTGTATCCCTGTCCACCGGTGCCAAGGTAAACATGAGTAAAATATTCAACATTGTAATCTTTCTACATCAACAAAATAAATATAAAATAATAAAATTAATAAATAAAAATCCGGATCGGCATCGAATAGATTACCAAGATTGAGATCTTTTGACATGATTATTTAACTCAAATGCGTTCATCGCAGCTGGCTGCTCCTTCTTTTTCTCCGTCACGTGATATTCCTGTCGTAAATATAAGAACAAAAGCATAGTTCACACTCCAATGAGCAATGAATCGGCGAGCTGCCGGAATTTCCAATAGCATAGAACAAAAGCCCTAATTTCCAATATTAAGTTTCTAGAGATTTTCAGTTCAAATGAAACCTAATACCTGATGGAAGTCACCAGAGCCAGAATCGGCGGAGCTGCCGGAGGTGTTGCTGACGCAAACAGGGACGCACTCGATAATCCATCGGAGCTTGATTTCAAAGTCCTCATCCTCGGGTTTGGCGGCGGGCGGCGTGTACACAACCAGAGCTGAGGATGAAGACGACGGCGGATGCGGAGGGAGAGCGGCCAGAGATCTATCCGCCATCGTAACCAACTGCAAGTCGCTGGTGGCGACAGACGCCGCCCTCCCCGACGATGATGACATTCGCGAGTTTTTTCTATGAGACACTAAACCTAGAGATTCAGATTTGGGAAAATAATGGGATCTGTGATCGGAAATTAACGCAAACTTTGAGAGATTAGGGATTAGATGATTGGATTGGTAAAGATTTGGAGGCGTAATTCTGCGGGAACTGAACAAAAGATTTGGGGCTAAAATCTCCTGCCATTAAAATTAATTAGTTATATTTGTATGTTGTTCTTAAGAGATAAAAAAAAAGATATTTCCCAAGTTAATTAAAGTAATATTTTCTATCTGAATCAAAAAAAATTCTTTTTATTTTTTTATTTATGACGTGGCAAATTCAGATCGTCGGATTAGACACGGATCGACGGTTGAAACGACTTGCTTGAGTAAGACCAGGATTGGTGACATGTCAGCCTACTTTCTACGGCGGTTCTAAGAAAACCGACGTTAAATGTTATCACATTCACGATGGTTCTAATGTAACCGACGTTAAGATCAGAAAACTAATTAACATATGAACTAATTAACGTCGGTTCTTAAGGAACCGCCGTGAATACTTGATAAATCACGGCCCTTTCTAAAAACCGTCGTTAATTAGTTCATTTTTAACGTCGGTTTTCATAAAACCACCGTAAAATGTACGATTCTACGGCAGTTTTATAAAAACCGCCGTTAAATGACCAATTTAACGGCGGTTTTTTAGAAAACCGCCGTAAAAAAGTATTTAACGGCGGTTTTTCAGAACCGCCGTGGATGAGGCGCCTTTGTATCTACTTTCTGCAGTAGTGCCTTATGCGATTATGATCAGGATTTGGCTTGTTTGGTTGAAATTTTAGCTTGAATAAGAGCAGTTATGCTCAATTATTGAATAAATAAGAATTTGTGCTTGAATTATCTATTGTTATTTAACGAATTTTATTTTCGTGAGTATTGCAGGGACAAATTAATGTACATAAGTAATTAAAATACAATGTATATATATATTATATATATATATATATATATATATATATATATATAATAAAAAATATAATCATAAAAATAAAAATAAATTTTACGACGAACAGTACCATCCGACCAGATGGAGAGCACTATCCGACCGGATCAAACACACTGGACTCGCATCCGATCGGACTACAGCATAATCCGATCGGACGACTACGCAGATTTTATAAAAGTTAGGTTTCTTAAACGTAAAAATCTCATAATTTAATTAATTTCTCTCCTATTTTTATAGAGCAACAGAGCAAAATCATTTTCAAGGCAATCTTAATCCCTCATTCTTAGAAACAAACATATCCGATTGGAGAACTACATTCAAGCAATTCCATCCGTTCGGACGAAAAAGAGCAAGCCCGAATTGTTCCTTCAAACGTCAAGAACACAAATCTACGATTCGAAAGGTAAAATGGCTTGAACTCGAACTCTTTAACTACTTGGGAATTGGTTTACAGGGATTGTGAAAGGGGAGTGATTGTTGGGAGAGATTGGAGTTGATTCTTGGTTGAAAATTTGCTGCACGGAAGGTGTTCGACGAAAGTCCCGAGAGAAGTTTTTGCCCTATAACTTTTGAAATCTCAATTTTAATAGTTTCCGGTTCACGAACAAGGAAGAGCAGCAACTCGAGAAAAGGCCGGGGGAAAGGAATGACCAACGCCGGGGCAGGGTTGGCTCTGTTCAAATTAATCGACGAGAGGGAGGTAACGTTGTTTAAATCCATGATAGCAAGGGACGTCTACACTCCTTGACACATTGATGTTGACTTCTGGAACCGTGAAATCGCGTTGGGCGTAAGACAGCGGAGAAGTTCATGGCGGGCATCAAATCCCTCAACTTGGAGAATTGGGCAGAGGTTAAGCAACCGGGCACCGAATTTTTATGTTGGAATTCTTCACAACGTACAAGCCGGTTGCCGATGTCTCTTTCGATTGCTGACCCCGCGACCAACCCTTCCACACCTCAAAAGGAGACATCGACGAGATCTTCAGGATAAATAGCGACAAATCGGGGGACGGTCGTTTCAACACGATGATTATGACAAGAAGATTTCGTGGGACAAACTTACGGGAGCACCACCGGAGCCCGGATGCCGTTTTAATTCCACATCATTACGATCAAATGCAATGTACTTGGCGTACAAGTTCTTCATGCAAGTATTTTTGGGGAAGGAGGACATGACTCGAATCTCGTCGTCCGAGTTATGAGCATTGTGGATCGCGCAACACTGGGGTGACGTGAAATCGTATCCACTCTTGACCGGGGCGTAGAAAATGTTCAACGAATGAACGATAAGAAAATAACAAAGCTCACCTTGGTCACGTTCGTCACTGAGCTCTCATGACACCATGGCATCGACCCTTACAATGACGATGTTGTATATCCGAGCGTACCTATACTTGTTGAAAGCAGAACTTTCAACGGTCGGAACATATCCATCCCGACCTTCATGATGGGCGCGGAGAAGACAAGGGCTGAAACCGTTGAAGACACTGACGACGACGAGGACGACGACGATAATAATGACGAGGATGAGGAATAGAATGAGGAGGATGAGGATGATGGAAATACGGGTTTCCAAAGTTACGAACACGATAACTACGGGGGAAGCTCATACGGAGAAGGGTCGGGTGATCACTATTATTATTCGAAAGCGCGATGGAGGCAGCAACATGATTTCCAAGCGAGCATGATGGATCAAATGAGGCAACTGAGCCTTAATCAAGAAGAATACGCTTGGAATGCTCGCTAGGGTGTGTGGGAGGCAAGAGAGGCAGCAAGGACGTTTCAAGGTTCCTTGGAGAGATTGGACGCCAACATGACACAAACGAACCAATATCTCGCCAGGTTGAACGACAACGTCCAAGCCAACCACGGATACCTCATCGCCATTGATGAACGATTGACGAGGATCGAGCATCGCTACCCACTACCACCTCCAGACGACATGGACCAATAAGCGGGCCTGTGCCCCAATTTGTATCATTTCTATCCAAACTTTTATTTTTGTTAATTTTTAATTTATGTTGGGTACGTGAGTGTCTGTATTTAAATAATTGATTCGAATTTAAGAATGTTGAACTGTCCCTACCCCATTAATTATATTTTTCAGCAACCAAGAGTTTGCTAATTTCTTTTTGCAGGGGGGGGGGGGTGTGAAATTGGTCGATTTTCAACCAAAACAGGTATAATCCGGTCGGACGGGAGGAATATACGACCGGATAAAACACACTGTCCTGTTGTCCGACCGGACAACAACATTCACTGATTGGACACGTCAACTACATAACATCCGGTCGGACGGGTGGTATATCCGACCGGATGGAACTGTTTTCATACATAATTCAAATCATTTTATTTTTTTTATTTCATTTAGTAATTTCGTACGAATTAACCAACTGCTTATTTCAACCTTTGTCCAAATCATTCCCATGCTTATTGTGTTTGTACTGGCATGCCTGTCGAGATCATGTACAGTGTGATCTATCGTTAGAGTCTTTCGAGCTTGTTTAGTGCAAAATTTTCAAAACCTACTTATATATTTTTAACAACACTTAGTCGTTAGAAATTTTACGAAGCTTTCAAAACTCGATCACCTTGCTTTCAAAGTTTGAATAAAACCCATGTGAGAAGCCTTGTGTGATTACCAACATTACATGCTGTGATTCGATAAGTGTTTTGAGAAGTCTCTAAGTCACATGTGTACGTTTGATTTCGAAAATGACGATAGGCACATATAAAATCCGACTCCAGCTATATTAAAAAAAACACTATAAATCCCTAATAAGCCCCTTTGAGCCTTTATTCCGTCTCTGGATAGCCATGAACATCGTTATAGCTCTTATTTAATTAAAGTTTGTGAGATGAGAGTTTATTTATTATTGGTCTATTGAGATTGACGATTGCAGGGTGTGAATTAGTGGAGTTTAAAAAAATGAAATTAAGGGTGATTGATTTCTTTAAGAGCATCTGGTTGTTAAAAACAAAGCCTATGAATAAAGGCAAGTATTTGAGTTTGAGGGTTAGAAATGGCCTTAATTACAAAAGGCTAAGAATAGTATCGTATGGGTACTTTGGGAGGAGTGGGGAGCAAACTATGCTCTATGCTTAAAATTAATCGATTGTGTGAGTTATAGATTGCGTTTGTTCGCAAGTTAGCCACACATCTTTATATATGACATACCATACCAAAGAGCCCACATTACAACCCTAAAAAGTCCTAATCTGATTCTTGACTGAATGTACACACATATGCGATGTACGAATCTTTGATTTTCACGAGTCGTTGAATGCATGTTTATGATTGGGTCGAGCGTATACACGAACCTTTTGAAAAACACGAGCGAATGAGTGCACCAAAATATATTTCCTTTTTGAGAGGACGCATTCTTTTGATTTCAAGGTTAAAAGGTAACAAGAGTTTAGCTTAAGAGTTTTCAACAAGAGTGTTTATATTTGCAAAACTAAGTATATGCACAACATGACTCTTTGATCTAACCACTTTCACTCTTCTTGATTTCGATTATTTCGTTTGTTCGAGGACGAACAAACCAATAAAGCACAGGTTGGTTGATTCGTACATTTTTGTTACACTTTTGTACATATTTACCATCTTCTTAGGTCAATAATAAGCTATTTTGCATGACTTTGCACTATTTAGCCTTTTTCTTAGCTTCTCGACCTTTTTATTCAATAATTGGCCATTTTGAGCTATTTTTCTTGTTTTCCTCTTTCAGCCGAATCATTTGACAAAACCCAGGAGATGAAGACCAAGAATCAGTGCTCGAAGTAGCCAAAAGAACAATTATCCGATCGGATAAGACCAACAACCGATCAGATTGACCTTCAAGACGTGCACCGATCGGAGATGACCTACGTCCGACCGGTCAAGAGGACAGAGATTTTCATCCGATCGGACCAATGAGCAATCCGATCGGATTCGAACATTACAAATGCAGATTTTCGGGATTCTTCAGTTACAAAATGGTTCTTAGGCCTATTAAACTCAGAAATCTGCAGAGAATAATCATCCTTTCACCACAAGACTGGATCATATATATTGGAAGAGAAATTGACAACTTTCTCGACTTTTGACCTATAGCCCTTACGGCAATAATATTTAGAAGTTCGATTGGTTCGGATAATCGTTGAAGACAGAGGTTCGTGACAAGATTCCCAGATTCAGCGAGGTTCATTTCATTTCCCGAATTAGCAAGGATTTGGCAAGATTTACCGTAATATTGTGATTGAGAAATCTCACGATTTAGTAATCTCTAAATTTATCTCGTAGTCTAGTTTAATATTTTATGTTAGATAACAATTTCGTAACATTGTGTTGTATGTTTCATGTGGATCTTTTGTGATTGATTATCTATGAACGATTGTTGATATTTTGTTTTCTGATCATTGGTGATTCGTATTATTCAGTTTTGGACAATTGGTTTGGTTGTTACGTTTTGATTGTGTTTCGTGAATGTATATCAGCTGTTCGATTGAATGTCTGAATGAGATTCGGTGGAACGGTCTTTAGAATAAGTTATAAAAATCATTGTTGAGTTTTTTCATCGATTAAAGTAGCATGAGACTAGCATAATAGATCACCCTTAGCAATTTATTGACTCGCTGCCCCAAAACAGCCCCTACCGCGTCGTTAGATGCGTCGCACATAATCTCAAATAGTAGTGACCAATCGGTTGCAACTATAGTCGGTGTTGAAAAATCGTCCATGAAGACTTCGAGGAAATCGTCAATGAGCTCGGTGAAGATGGATAGCATGCATCACTGTAATGTTGATGGTGCGTTGCATAATCCGAATGTCATCCTCCGGTAAGCATACGTGCCAAAAGGACACGTAAATGTAGTCTTCATCTGATCTTCCAGAGCTATCACTATTTGATAATAGCCTGAAAGGTCGTCCAAAAAGCAATAATATTCGTGCCCTGCCAGTTTATCTAGCATTTTATCCATGAATGGAAGTAGGAAGTGATCCTTTCTTGTTGCTGCATTAAGTTTTCGGTAATCAATGCACATGCGCCACCCGGTGGTTAAGCGCATTGGAACAACCTCTCCCTTCTCATTTTCCACAATTGTTATGCCCCCTTTCTTCGAAACAACGTGCACCGGGCTGACCCACTCACTATTGGATACGGGGTAGATAATTACTTCTTCGATGAGTTTGAAGATTTCCTTTTTGACTACCTCTTGAAGTTTCGGGTTCAAACATCTTTGTCCGTCCCTTATTGGTTTAGCTCCTTCTTCTAATTTAATCTGATGCATGCACGTCACCGGACTTATTCCTCTAATATCTCCGATGCTCCACCCAATTGCTTGTTTATACTTTTTAAGTACCTCGATCAACTCTTTTACTTCATGCTCGGCTAGTTCTACAAAAAATTATGACGGGTTTTCTCTCGTTGGCTTCGAGAAAAACATACTTGAGGTGGCACAAAAGTGGTTTCAACTCCATTTTAGGTTCGAACACGGGTTGAATAGACGTTTCACTCACGTGCTCCTCATCAATCTCAAATAAGTCGACCACCCCCTCCATTTTAAAATCGTCGTCCTCGACGTTCCATTCCTCGAAAGGTATGATGCCGAACAATTCTTTCACGCATTGATCCACTGAGTCGAGATAAGAGAAATCGGGTTCCATTGAATGTGAAGGAACGCTTTGAATGTCTTTAAGTGAAAACGTGACCGATTCATCAAACACTGGAAGTGTCATCTTTCCTCGGCCCACGTCGATCAAGGTGTGTGATGTTGCCATGAAAGGTCTACCAATGTGTGCTCCTTTCTCGATTTTGAAATTTCTCTGACATCTAATATCACAAAGTCCACGGGGACTACTAAGGTACTGACTTCCACTAAAACGTATTCGACTACTCCCAAAGGATGTCGCACTGATCGGTCGGCTAACTAAAGTCTTAAGCTTGTTGGTTTCATTTCCCCAAGGTTGAACTATTTATAAAGGGTGTAGGGCATTAAGTTGATCCTTGCCCCTAAATCGAGCATTCCTCTAGCTTTTTGCCCGTCTCCAAGAGTTATCGTGATGCAGAAACTCCCTAGAACACCCACTTTCGGTGATAGTGGTTGATGGAAAATTGCACTCACTTCTTTTCAAAACACTATTCTTTCGTTTGCTTCTAGCTTCCTTTCCTTTGACGCTAATTCTTTGAAGAATTTCACGTACCTCGACATGGCCTTGATCACATCAAACAGTGGTAAGATAACATTCACGTTCTTCAACATGTTGTAGAATTCCATGAATCTCTTGCTCTCTTTCGCTGGCTTGAGTCGATTTAGAAATGGTACAGAGTCTTGGATGACACGTTGCTGTTTGAAAATGCTCAAATTCTCCTGCGTATGAGTTTCATCTGACTGGATATCCTCTCAAGTCCGATCGGATAAAATCTCCTGTCCTGCAGTCCAATCGAAATATTGCTCTGTCCGATCGGATAAAACTTTCTGTCCACCAGCCCGATCGGATTTTTGCCCTAGCCGGTCGGATAAAACTTCTTTTCCTCTCCGATCGGAAATTTGCTCCGTCCGATCGGATAAATTTTTTTGCCCATCATTCCGATCGGATTTTTGGCCCATCTGGTCGGATTCCTTGGCTGATGTTCCCTTCAAAATACGTTCGTCATTATGATTCTCCCCCTCCGTCACTCCGATTCTGTTATTGACTTTCTTGCCTCCTCGTAGCACATGTACGGCCCTTTATTGCTCGGGTTGACTGGGGAGTTTTGTGGGGTTGGCTCCGAGTTTCACCATGGATGCGGAAAGTTGCCTTATCATCATCTCCAATTTATCCATTTATTTCTTCGTTCGATTAGTTTCCTCGATGGTTCGAAGGGTTTCTTCCCTATTGCATAGTGTTTCCATCTCTTGCCTTTGCCTCCAAAGTCGCAATTCTTCGTCGAAATCTTGGGGAAGTGGAGCTTGTTGTTGTTGTGGCGGAGCTTGGTATGGCGGTTGTTGTTGATAACCAACTTGCCTTTGCGGAAAACGTTGTTGATAACCACCTTGTCCCTTATTCTGATAGAAGTTGTAATTGCTTGGTCCTCCTTGACATTTGTTTGGTGGTGGTGGTGCAAAATATTGAGGATCCATTTGTTTAGGCAGCAGTACGTAATTGGGACTTCCCGGCCCGTACCTGAGGTTACTCGGATTACACGAGCTCTTAGTGAACTTGTTTCCAAATTTGTTGTTGGATTAGAATTCTTGTACGTTGTTCACCTCCTCATCCTGGTCTTCATCAAATGTTGCGTCACACGTGTTGGCTCCATGTCCACAAACTCCACACGTTTCGTGTGACGGGTGCGTTGTTTCCTTCTCGCACGACATCATTCCCGCTAACAAAGCAATTTGTTTTGTAAGCTCCTCAAGTTTGCTACTCTCCCCTTTTGATGAAGATACCTCGTTCACTCTAATTTTTGTTAGTCTCAAACTTATTTACCTCGATTTTACACCCAAAAGTTCGAACAAACCCCATGACTCCATCGCGGTTAAGTCTCCGAAGTCGCCGGCCTTGTTCTCAACTTGTTGCTTGAAGTTTGGCAACAATCCTTCGAGGAAGTAGTTGTTGATCATTTCGGGACTATTTTTATGATATGGGCATACGTGTAGAAGTCCTTTGTATCATTCCCACGCCTCGTGGAATGACTCTCCATCCATTTGCTCGAAATTGGTGATTTTTCTTCTTAGTTTTGCCGTCGTTTGAGCCGAATAAAATCTGCCCATGAACTTCTTAAACACCATATCCCAATTAGTTAAGGAATTGGGTTGCAATTACAAGAGCCACTGTTTGGCCTTGTCCTTCAAGCTACTCGGAAAACTATCTCATCCTTAGTTAATTATCATTTAAGCCAAATGCTAGAATTCCAGACACCGCCGCGTAAAATTCTCGAATAAAGTTTAGCGGGTCCTCGTTTTCCATTCCATAGAAATTTGGTAATTGGTTGACAATGTTAGACTTCAATTCATAATCTCGTGCCGCGGGGCTTAAGACGATAACTAAACTATACGGGCTAATGGGTGGGCATACGAGGTCTCCTTATCGGCGTTCATTTGGATATCTTTGCCCTCGGCCTCCACGAATGTTTCTTCCTCCAACATTGTATTGCTCATCTTCATATTATTGGTCGTACTCATCATTTTGCCAAACACGGTGTATTTGTTCGTTCCTCCCGTTTCTTGGATGATTTGGTCCTCGTGCTCGGTTCTCAAATTCGAAATGATTTTGTTGGTTGTATCGGGGCTGGGGCCCGCCATTTCCAACATGATTGTTGATTCGAGCTTTTTGCACCTACTTTTTTTAAAGTTGTCAATTTTAAAAAGCTCGCCCGCAAGAGTACGGGATCACTTGTAGGTGGGTAAGTTGACTCGTGTCGATCTCAAAGGAAAGTTAGATTCGGAAGTTCCTCTTGTGTTTGTTTTAACGAATAAGAAAATAAAAGTAAAGCAAATCTAAACACGCGGACAGGGGGAACATTTATAAGAACTAAGATTAATTAAACTAATAGAAATAAATTAAATCTAAAGATTACTTAAGCTATGATCTAATTAATTAAAACTAGAAATTATTTAAACTAAGAAATAATTATCTAAAATTTAAAATTAAATTATCTAAGAGCAATTAAGTCTAGAATTTATTTAAATTAATTAAAAGACTTATAAAACAATTTAAGAAAACTAGGGTTCTAGAGCTTTGATTCGTCTCCACGACCGCTTAGGAAGTCCCAATTGATGGTTCACAACGAATCTAGACTCTAGACCCATAAGATCCAGCTAACAATAATTATCAATCTCAACATCATAATCCCAACACAATCACAAGAACGATTCGTCATGGAAGTAATAATTATTAATTAAACTAATGAAAAACATGCAACTAAATTAAAGAGATTAGAAAATAAATACTTAMTAATTAACGAAGAAAATCCRCAGCGTTTTGGTGAARAATCTTGAATCTAAACTATCTAATAGCTAATCTAAAGTCTAAGAATATAAAACTAATAATTATAAAGAGAAACTAAGAAAATAAAATGGCACTCTTGGTATTGTCAACCCCCAAAAGGCCTTAGAAACCCTAGGAATAATGTGTATTTTTGAATGTGAGGGGTGGTGGGGGGTATTTATAGGTGTAGGTGGCTTGGAAATGGGGTCAAAATTAGGGTTTCCGCCCCTTCTAGGACGTTCAGCACTTTTCATACCGGTTGAGCCCAGAAACGACCCTTCTAGAAGGCCCAGAATCAGGAGGTGCTGCCATCCCAGCTTTCTATACCGGTTGGGCCCAGAGACATCCCTTCTAGAAGGCCCAAAACTGTCATTTCTTCAAATCGCGGCCCGTTTTCGCTGAAACTCTAATCGTTTGCCCATTCTTGACTACGTCCAAACCTAAATACCTCAAAATACCTAAAATAAACATAAAATTAATTAATTATAATTAAAATACGGTAAAACAAGTTGGAGATAAGAAAATGTGAAAATATGCTCAATCTATCCAACTTTCACCGAAAACAATAACAAAAATGAACTAAAATACTAACTAAAATCAAGACAAACTTATGTTAATCAACTACCCCATGCTCAATTGGTTTGTTCGTCCTCGAACAAAAGATAATTTCAAAGAATAAAAAGAATGAAAATAAGCTCAAGCAATGAGTCGTGTCGTGCTACATACATAATTTTTAAAATATAGATACAAGTCACGCAACTTTAAACACTCAACCCTTATTACATTATCACTCCAAAATCAAAATTCATGCATCCTCTCAAAAGGTAAATATATATGGTGTTCGCTCAAAGCACTCAAGAATTTTCTGCATGGGACGTGCATATGCTCAAATCATTCAAATACAAGCAGAATAAACAAGAACTGAAAATCAATCTCTTTTCAATCGCAAATTAAGTGTGTTATCGAACTAAGAATCGGAAAAGGTCTTTTCGGGTTGTAATGTAAGGCTCTTTAGACGGGTATGGAATATATAAGTCGTGCGGCTAAATAACTCACTCAACCTAATCTAGTCACGAAGCAAGTTGCTTCACCTCGTTCAAAAGAAAAACCTCACTAATCACTCATAACGTAGCCTTAAGATTTAGGCTATTTCTCAACTCGCAAACCGTAAAACCGGCTTGTCGCTCAAACCACATAAACAATTGAAGCTTATAACACGCTTCTTACACAACTCTTGCCTTCTAAACATTAGGCTTCATAAGAAAATTAAAAATAAAACACAAGCCTTAATTAGCGCGTAGGCAATGACTAACACAAATTCAACTAGACTCACCATCACCATCCTTCTTTTTCTTCTTCTCTTTTTTTTCCCCCTTATTATAATTTTTTATGAGGTCTTTTTTTTATTTTATTTTTTTATTTTTGGATGGTGGTCTTTAATTACAAAAGTTCATAGAATCATAAATTCCTAATAAAAATTCCAAAACTCTAATAACCAATAAAAATAACGAACTCCTACCCCACGCTTTTAATGGGTTGTAGGGGCCGACTCAAAAACACTCATGGCTATAGGCATGGAATATTTGGCTATGAGGGGCTCATTCGAAATTTATATTGGCTAAAAATATATGGATATGGCCAGAATAGGGTTTATATATGTGCCTTAACCTCATTTTCAAAGTCAACTACACACAGCGGTTTCAAAGAGATCTCAAATCAAAACTCATTCAAGTACATGCAATGATAATAATCACTCAGGCTACTCACAGGTTTTTTGCATGAAAAAGTTTTGAATTGATGCTGCTTTCAAAGTTTTGTGAAATCAAATGCGTCCAAGTACCATTTACAATATATAAATAATACTTTTGAAACAATTATGCACTTATACACGCTCAAAGACAAGAACATCAAAGCATACTTAGCTAACTTCGATAGGCAAGCCATACAAACACAATTCAGCGCAGAAATAGCAATCAATCACGTTAAAAGTTTAAAAACTGCACAAATTTTACTATAAATCACACTCAACCATCCCCCCCTTTAAAAATGAGGCAAACTCCTGATTGCCATAAGTAAAAGAAAAGAAAATCAAGGGAAATAGGGAATAAGAGAACATCCCTGAAAAATTGGCGAGCAACTCCAAAAAGGCGTTCGTGCAATAATTCTTCGTCTCGAACTCGTGATCGAAAATGTCTTGAATAAATACCTAGAAAGACAAAACAAACGAACAAAAACAAACTAACTAATAAAAAGAAAAGAAAATGAATACTTGGGTTGCCTCCCAAGAAGCGCTTGTTTAACGTCGAAAGCTCGACGCCTTATACGAAAGATGCTATCCCGGATCCAAGAAAAGGTGACGATCGTGCCACGCCTTAGTATTCTCCAAAAGTAAGCATATGCAATGTAATTTTCCAAGGCGCGCATGGTAAGCAATTCGTAGAAATAAGACTCCAATTCGCTTCGGTGGTCGAAAAAGCGAATAATCTATCACCATAAACATATCAACAATCAATTTAGGCACATGGTGATCCACTACCTTTGGATAAATGAGGAGATTGGTCGAACATAAGAATTTATCAACACACAATCCATTCTCCTTCGTTTTGCTAAAATCCCCCTCAACATCTTCAAAAATAATGGGGAACTAGATTCGGGCACAGGGGGTTTGCAAATTTCCTCAACAAACTCGTCCACCAACTTAAAATTAAAATCCATTAATGGCTCGGGTGGCATAACAAGAGGCTCAATAAATTCCCTTTCCAACACTTCATCAAAATTGACACCGTCCACAACAATGTCATTCAAATTTATTCCCAAAATTTCCGCCGACCGTTTTAAAAATTCGTCGTTGTCCTCGACGTCTAAAGCATCCAGTTCAAGAGGAGTAAATTCATCTTCGAAAATCGGCTCATCCCCTACATCATCCTCAATCAAACTTGAATTCGCAGCAACCACGAATCTCTATCGGCATAATGTGGGGCTCATCCTCTAAAATCGGCACCACGTCGTCTTCTTTCATGCAAAACTCAAGCAAATCCATTACTACATCAACCTCCGGATTCTCCAAGGGCAACATCTTCACCCCATCACCTAACACGACATCAACATGCACAAGAGGAACAAATTCATCCAAATTTTCCATAACCTCATCGTTACATTCCTCCTCTAAGCAAGTAGTTGGGCTCGGATTCTCTATCTCTACGATGGGCTCCACAACATCAAGAATTGGTACCTCATCCCCTTCTTTCGACAATTTCTCCAAATAAGACATTATTTGGGCACACGACCTCTCCATATTCACCATACTTTGTTTCATAGACTCATAACTTCGATTCACAGACTCAAAAGGGTCATCTTCGAGTTTGGTCAATGGGACGATGTCGTCTTGAACTCTAATCAGCTTAGCTCCTTGGTCTTGCTGCTCCACCACTAATTGATCATTTGGTTGGTAAACTTTATAGCTCAGGTAGGAAGGAATCGAGTCGGGGGAGGCATAACTCGTATAATCTTGGAGGGCGATAACATGATCTTGTGGCTTATCGTCAAATGGTACTATGCATGTATTCGCCAAATGCCCTTGGCCTCCACAACGATCACATACTACTTTAGGTGTGTAGAACTTCCACATGAATTTATCGTATACTTCATCCCATGTTCGCAAGGAGTCGGGCTCTGCATCATTTAACCATTTTCTTGCCCGATCTTTTATRGCATAATGGAAGAGTCGCATCCGCACTTGATCTCTCGTAAGGACGAGAAGAGGGAAAATCCGGGTGATGTCCTCGTATTCTTGGAAAAATTTCACTGGATCCTCGCTCGGATGTCCATAAAAAATCGGGATTCGCTCTATGTAGAAATAGTCAAGATCGTAATCCCGCATCTTAGAGATCAATGGTATAGCCGGTCGAAAGCCACACCAATCAGACGTTATACCGTATTCAGACATTCTCTTTTTTTTAAAAATTTTTTAATTTTTTCTGGGTCGTTGAACCTAGGTGTCGAGAGATGTACCTTGCATACAACACTCAACGCACAAGATTAAACGTATCAGCGGAAAATAAGAAAAAGAAACACAAAGATAAATCACAAATAATTACTAAAGATAAACGAAAAAAATAAAATAAGATATAAATATAAATATAAATAGAGGTCACGAAGAGCAAACACAAAACTGTCATTTCTTCAAATCGCGGCCCGTTTTCGCTGAAACTCTACTCGTTTGCCCATTCTTGACTACGTCCAAACCTAAATACCTCAAAATACCTAAAATAAACATAAAATTATTTAATTATAAATAAAATACGGTAAAACAAGTTGGAGATAAGAAAATGTGAAAATATGCTCAATCTATCCAACTTTCACCGAAAACAATAACAAAAATGAAATAAAATACTAACTAAAATCAAGACAAATTTATGTTAATCAATTGTCTTCGAATCTCTTTTTTGCCCCTGCGTTGAAAGCTCAGGCTTCTTCTCGGTTTCGGAAATGTTGTGGCTTTCGATCGACTGGTTGTTCTGGCCACATAACTCGGCGGTCATCATGGGGTTGTGGTACCCTATTGTGACCCGGTGGATTATCATTTTCAAGGATCTCATGTCCTATCGGTTCTTCGTCATGATCATGCTCTTGATTTTCAAGTTGAGCAAATGCTCGTGCATTTTCATTTTGGATATCATTTTGTGGATCTTGATTTTGCATGTCATCTTCGGGTGGCATGCCATATGGTTGATCATGAGGAGGGTTGCGATTGTCTTGACCTCTCCCTCGACCATTTGTTCATCCTTCTCTTCCGCCGTTTCCTCGGCTGCCATTAGGTGGATTGTTCGACATGATGGTTTGAGTTGCTTCGGATTGATTTCCTTCGGGAGAAGGAAGTAGTCTCCTTAGTCTTCCTACTCATTCAATGTTATCTATTAGTGGCGTGAGTTCACCTCTTAGGCCTTTATGACCTTGCTTAAACAACAAACAAACTCAACGTATCGAGTGGTAAACCGAAAACAAACGCAAACGTAACAAACATAAATTTAACACGAATAAACTTCGTTAGCACCTTTGCCACTCCCCGGCAACGGCGCCAAATTTTGATCTGAGACTTTTTGTGTTTCCTTTCAAATTTAAAAGTCCAAGTTAAGCAAATGCGCATCTACGTTTGAAAGGTTTTAGCTCGCCCGCAAGAGAACGGGGTCACTTATAGACCGACAAGTTAACTCGGGTCGATCTCTCGAGGAGTGGAAATACGGAGTCAATGATGTTTATTAAAACACAATTTCTAATAATAAACACACGATCAATGGGGGGTTTTGTTCCGAAAGACTCTAGAAAACTTGATTTAAAAGAACTCGATGAACCTATCTTGCTTCGAGGGCGTCAACCTCTTCGCAAGAGTAGTTTAATTAACTCACAAACTCAATGACAACTATTATTACTTGATCTAAATACCATTCCACCAAATCTCATTCAGACAATTCAACAAACACATGATATGCATCCATTAAACATGATCCAAACGTAAATCTAAATAAAACAAACACGTCAATTATCCAGATCAGATGATACGAATCACTAAATTATCATAAAACAATCATCATCAAATCGTTCACATAAACGTAATCATAAACGATTCACAATAAATATCCCAATATTCTATCTAAAGATCGCTATCTAACTTGAATCACCAACTAATTAATGAGATAAAGTTTAGAGATTACTAAATCGTGAGTAAACTCAATCACGATACTACGATGAATCCTTGTCAAATCAAGCTATTCCGGGAAATGAAATGAACCTCGCTGAATTCGGGAAGCTTGTTGTTTTGCATGTAATTGTGGTGTTTTTCTCGTATTCTTAATCAGGGTTTTATGATGATCTTAGTAGTTCTTTATCAAGTTTCGTTAGGTTTTTCGTTTGTTTTCTCATTTTGTTGACTTTCGTGTTTCTTGTTAATTTTACGTTTAATTGGGTTAAATGGTTTCAATTAATTGGAGGTTTGGTGTAATTTTGGATTTTTATGTTTAAAATTCCTATTTTTATAGTTAAAGGCATTGAAGGCTAAAAGTACTAGCCAAGGCAAGCCAAACTCCAAGCCAAAAGAGGCTAAGAAATGCCCAAACATTCTTGAATACTAGCCAACCCGCGCCAAAACTCGCCAAAGTAGGTGCCAGACCTCGGCGTTTGCTAAGATTCACGCTAAACTGCCACACTGGGTGCGCTGCTGACACTGGGTTACCCAGTGTCCGAGCAACTCCCGCCCGCCCTGCGCGCGCAAGCTGCCGACAGCGCCTGCCGAGACCCCGCGCCTGCTGCTGGCACTCGCCAAATCCTGCGCCCAACCTCACGCCAACAGCGCCCGACACTTTCCAGGACTCACGCCAGTGCTCGCCACGCCCAGGCCCACACCCGCCCGCAAGCTGCCGACCCCCAGCGCCCATGCGCGCCTGGGCTCGGACAAATGCAAGCCATGGTCGAGCCACCTTGAGCCAAATTGTGCCAAGCGGCTAGCCATGGGTCTAGGAAGGTGCCTCCGGGTCAAACTTGGTGAAAATCGGGATTTTCAAGCCTTAAGGGCTATTATTGCCCATTTAAACCCAATTACACCTAGTAAAAGATGACTACAATTCTCATTTTTGTAGGACACCTCCTCCCAACCCAAGCTTGGGGTTGGGATAATTTTCTCTCTCTAGATTTAATTTTCAAGTTTTTTCTTGGGTTTGTAAGCTCAAGATGAATCCAAGTACTCCCTTGGATTTTATTACTTTTGATGGAATTAAATTCAAGCTTTGTTTCATTTCTTAATTCAAGTTTCCTTTCAATTTCATGTTTTATGATTTATTTCCATGCTTTGTTCTTCATTTTATGCCTTTTGTCTTAGCACCTTGAATTCATGTTAGATCTTAAAAATTGGGTATGGAATCAAGATGAGTGACACATCTAGATAATAGACCGAGTCTTAGATCATTTTGATTTCAAGTCCTTCATATGCTTTATTTTGATTTTTATTTTCATGCTTTGTTTCATGCTTGAATCCTAGATCTACTCTTTGTTGCTTGTTATTTTCCGTAAAGATTTAAACTTTGACGTCAATTTCCATTGCTCTTTCCATTCATGCTTTCAATTTTTTCTTATTTGCATTATTTAGGATTTTATGCATAGTTGTACCTTGTGCTTGCATGCTTGTACTTGGTGAAATATTGCATTTTCTTGCTTATTTCATTATTGCTTTGCATTTTCTATTTGAGGCATACGACGAGGCATCCGACCAACATGCAATTTCAATTACTAGTTTAGTTTAGATAGGTTAATTGCTTTATTTTCATTTTCCTTTTATTTTTCAAAGCTTGAAACACATAGATTCCTCAATTGAATCGAACTCTGATAATACCAAGCCAAGAACCCGTTGATATATTTCAACACCACGAAAACTCTACTAACACTTGTCACGAACCTCCGTCTCCAGCGGCTATCCGAAACGATCGAACTTCTAAATATTATTGTCTTAAGGGCTATAAGTCAAAGGTTGAGAAAGTTGTCAATTCTCTCTTCCAATGCATATGATCCAGTCTTGTGGGTGAAAGGATGGGTCTTCTTTGAAGATTTCTGAGTTTTAAAGGCTCAAGAACCGTTTCCTAACTGAAGAATCCCAAAAATCTTCATTCGTAACTTTCGAATCTAATCGGATTGGTCATTCGTCCGATCGGATTAAAATCTATGTCCTCTTGACCAGTCAGACATAGTGCTTATCCGATCGGTGCGTGTCTTGAAAGCCAATCTGATCGGTTATTGGTCTTATCCGGTCGGATAGGTGTTGTTTTGGCTACTTCGAGCGCTGATTCTTTGTCTTCATCTCTCGAGTTTTGTCAAATGATTCATTTGAAAGAGAAAAATAAGAAAAATGGTCAAAAATGACCAATTATTGAATAAAAAGTCGAAAAGCTAAGCAAAAGGCCAAATAATGCAAAATCATGCAAAATAGATTATTCTTGACCTAAGAAGACGGTAAAAAAAAGGCTAAAACATGACTCAAAATATGTACAAAAGTGTAACAAAAATGTACGAATCACCTCCCAAGAAGCGCTTGTTTTACGTCATTAGCTTGACGAACTTCCTTCTTGGTCATAGTGAAGTCGGAACGGGAGGATCCACCAAGGCAATAACCTCCTTGTCGGGAGGGTCCAACCTTTGAAATATTTGTGGGGCATTTCAAAGCCCAAATGGCATTCGTCGAGAAGCAAACGTTCCAAACGGGCAAGTAAAAGTTGTCTTGGGTAGATCTTCGAGTGGAATTGTGATTTTAAAAGACCCGACAACTCATCTAAGAAATGATCGGAATAATGGCCGGCTAGCTTGTCCAACATTGGGTCGATAAATGAGGAAGGAAAAAGATCTTTCTTGGTGGCCGCATCTTACTCCCTAAAATCGATACACATCCTCCATCCCGTTATAGCTCTCGTGGCCAACAACTCTCCTTTTTCGTTCTTATCAACGGAAATGGCATTCTTCTTTGATACCATGTGGACGGGACTCACCCACTCACTATCGTCCATTTCGAAAATCAAGCCTTCCTCCAACAACTTCAAATTCTCGTCCTTCACTATCTCCTTAAGATTTGGATTCAAACGTCATTGGAATTCTAGAGAAGGTTTGGCATCCTCGTCCAAAACGATCGTATGCATGCAAGTCGAAGAACTAATTCCCTTAATATCTTCGAGACTCCAACCAATAGCACCCTTATGAACTTTAAGCACTTCAATCGACCTTTCCTCTTCTTCTCGATTCGAATTGTTAAATATAATAATCGGTTTGCTCTCCTCTTCCTCCGAATAGGCATACTTGAGGTGGGATGAGATAGGCTTAAGCTCGGGCTTGTGCCTCCTCTCGACCTCGTTGGAGGCTAACTCGAGCAATTTACTGATCCCCTCAAGATAATCTTCAAGCTTCTCAATGGGTTTGACTCCCAATCTCTCATCAATAATCTCCACCTCCACCGCCAAAGGATTTTCGTTGCCCTCAACGACACTTACACAATCTCTCTCACTCAAACCGTTGGTACATTGAAACACCATTGAATCGACGTCGCGAACAAAGGGCTCATCATCCTCACAACAAACCTCAACACAAGACCTCGGGTTATACTCTTCCTCAATGCTCTTTTCCTCCATATAAACTTGTTCGACCAACTCTTAGATCACGTCCATATGTACGCAATCCTCATAAGATATGCTTGATGGATGGGGCATAGGAGATTTAGAGGTTGGTGCCTTGTATGGGTTCGAAGATTTGTGTAGGCCATTGGAAAGTTCCTTTGACAAAGTGGGACCCACGAGGGTGGACTCGGGAAGAGTAAGAACACTCGGAATAGAAACCACCTCCTCGTCGGACAGCGGGACAACTGTATTATCAAGAACTATTTTTCATGTAATTGTGGTGTTTTTCTCATGTTTTTAATTAGGGTTTTATGTTGAATTTAGTAGTTTTTAGTCGAGTTTCGTTAGGTTTTTTGTTTGTTTTTCTTGTTTTGTTGTTTTTCACTTGTCTTGTTAGTTTTATATTTAATTGGGTTAAATGACTTCAATTAATTGGAGATTTGGTGTAATTCTTGGGTTTTTGATATTCAAAATTCTCATCTAATAGGTGGCTTAATAATTGAAATTCAAGCTAAGGCATGGAGGCTAAAAATCTAAGCCTAGCCTTGCTTAGTTGCGTGCCTAAAGTTGTGCCAAGAACAAGCTTCAAGTGGCTAACATTCTGGAATGGTGGCCTAGCCAAGCCCAGCCTCGCCCAAGTTCTCGCCGCGCGGTGCCCGTTCTCACCATCCAGTGCCCTAGTTAGTGCCTGGCGCCCGCGCTGAGGCCCAAAATCTCGCCCAGAATCGCCTAGTCCAGGCCGCCTGCGCGACGCCTAAATTCACGCCCGTTCTCGCCTAGCTCAGCGCCTGCGCGGCGCCGAGAGTCAAGCCCAGCTTGACGCCCAAAGCGGCGCCCTGCCTCACCTAGCGTCGCCTAGTCCAGGCCACCTGCGCAGTGTTGAGATCTTTGCCCAAGATGCAGCCTAGAATCGCACCCAACCTCGCCGAGCTCAGCGCCAAACGCGCCCGTGCGCCGGCCAAGATTCGCTTAGTCCGAGACGACTTACCCATGGTCGAACGACATCGAGCCATCTCGGTCAACACGGGCCAATTTTGGCCAAGCCCGGGATTTCTAAGCCTCTAAGGCTAATTTGGCCCATGTAAACCCAATTAAACCTAGTATAAATAGGACCCAACTCTCATTTTTGTAAGGAGACCTCATTTTTTCCCAACTCTTGCATGGTTTTGGATAATAATTCTCTCTCTAGTTCTTACTTTTTAATTTTAAGTAATTCCTTGGGTTTGTAAGCCTAAGAAGAATTCAAGTACTCCCTTGGGTTTTTACTTTGATGAAATTTAATTGATGCTTGTTACTTCTTCTCTTTAATTCAAGTAAGCTTTCTTTTATTTCTATGCTTTGTTCTTCAATTTCATGCTTGTTTTTCAATTTTATGCTTTTTGCCTTAGCTCTTTGATTTCTTGCTTGATCTTGTGAATCGTCCATGGAATCTAGATGAGTGACACGTTTAGGTCATAGATCAAGTTCTTGATCATTTTTATTTCAAGTTTTTCATATGATTTTTTTTTGTTTTTATTTTCATGCTAAATCTTAGATCTATGCTTTGTTGCTTGATATTTTACGTAAAGTTTTAAACTTTGACGTCAACTTTCATTGCTCTTTCTATCTATGCTTTCAGTTTTTGTCAATTTGCATTATTTAAGTTTTTATGTTCATGCAAGCATGGTTGTACCTTGGGCTTTCATGCTTGTACTTGATGAAACGTTGCTTGTTTGCTTATTTTCATTTTGATTTGCATTTTCATATTAAGTCATACGACGAGGCATCTTTCCAACTTGCTATTTCAATTCCTAGAATGGTTTAGCTAGTTTAATTGCTTATTTTTTATTTTCCTTCACTTCTCAAAGCTTGAAACACTTTGAAACTTACAATTCAATTGATTTCCGATAACACCAAGCCATGAACCCTTTGGTATATTCATCACCACTAAAAACAACACTTCAAAATGGCGCCGTTGCCAGGGATCGAACCCGGGTCACCCGCTTGACAGGCGGGAATACTCACCACTGTACTATAACGAACGTGACCGCATGTGTATGCGGAGGTTGGTTTGGAAATTTTTCTTCCTCATTAGCTTGATTTAGCATATTGACATCGCTTGCTAGTTGCCCTATGTTAGCGTTTATCCCATCGGTCATAGTCTCAAGAGCATTGAACCTCGCATCGAACGAGGCCAACATAATGAGAGAATATTGAATTTTTCACATAATGACCAAGAGATTCGGATCGGAAGATGGGGTAGGAGCAATCACCGAAAAAGGCAGAAGAGACGGGCCCATGTGAGGAGTAACAACCGCATTTATATAGTCATAACTAAAACCTTGTTTCATGCGGTTGCTAGGATGAGAAAGAGGATTATGAGTCGGCGGTGGAGCAAAAGATGGTCTAGCACAACCGGGTCCCGCTTGATACCCTTGAATCCCACACACTTACTTCGATTGAGGCATCGACATATAGAAAGAGGGGTTTGAAGGAAAAGACGTGGTATCGTGACCAAACATTCCACACGACGCACACGGAGTATCCGGGCTTGGGCTAGACAACTTAGCAACTTGAGCCTCGAAAGCCGTTATACCCAACATGGTTTGCACCGTGCCCTCCCATGTTGGGTTGACCATTGCCGTTAATACCATTGGCAACATGGTTCGCACCATGCTCTCCCACGTTGCCAAAACCAAAACTACTCATCCCATTCCCAACATGGTTTGCACCATGCCCTCCCATGTTAGGAATGTAGTCCCCATTGCCATAAGGATTGGAAATTTATGCATTACCTTTGGGTAGGCTCATGTGTGAATTGGCATGAAAAATTATCTTGACCTTGCACACACTCAATGAAAGCGTCAAATACAAAAGAAATCTAAAGACAAAAAGAAACTACAAGCAAACCGAAAGCCTTAACCAAGCCGAGTCGCAACGGTGCCATTTTGTTTGTAGATTTTTAATGGTGTATAGGGTTCATGTCTTGGTATTATCGGAATTCAATTGCTAGCACGAATCTATGTGTTTTTAGCTTTAGAACTTAAAAGGGAAATGAAAGTAAATGGATATTAAAGAAAGTAAAGCAAGTAAAATGAAGAACTATGACTAATTATGAGAGTAATTCAAGTATTTTGTATGCCTCGTGCGTATGAACAATGGAGATTGCAAGAAATAAAGAAAATAATCAGATAATAGCAAGGAAACAACAAGGTACAAGTATGAAAGCCTAAAGTACTACTATGCATGCATGATCATGAAATTTCAAAAATGCAAATTAACAAAAATTGAAAGCACCAATAGAAAGAGCAATAAAAGTTTATGTGAAAGTTAAAAACTTTACGAGAAATAAATAGAAACGAAGAGTAGATCTAGGACTCAACATAAAACTATGCATGAAAATAAAAAACCAAAATAAAGCATATGAATCAAAATAAAAATTACAAGGACCCGTTCTATGATCAAGGTGTATCACTCACCTAGATTCCATAAACCAAATCACAAATCCAATAATAAATCTAAGAGCTTAGGCAAAATGCATAAATTGAAGAACAAGCATGAAATTGAAGAACAAGGAAGAGATTGAAATTAAATCTAAGATCTAGAGAAAGAAAATATATTTAAAACTTAGAGAGAGAAAATAAATCTAAAAACTAGAGAGAAAATAATCCCAAGCACATGAAAGAGTTGGGAGGAGAGTTTTTTTTCTTTGGGGAAAGATGTGGGGCTGATATAGAGTTTCGCAGGGGAAAAAACATCAAAAATGCCAAAATTTCTGAAGTGTACTGTGATGCAGTCGATCGACAGGCCTTTCTGTCGATCGACTGGCATTCGATCGACTGCCCTGCTGCTCCAACGTCCCAGCCTCTGTCGAGCAGTTGATTTTGCTATCGATTCGGGCTGCTTCAGTCGATCGACTGGCATGCCAGTCAATTCGGGCTGCTTTCAACTCGGTTTTCTCATTTTGGCACGAAATTTGGGCCTCAATGCCTTGGATCGAACCTAGGCGCATCCCGTCATGTCTTGGCACGAATATAATTCATTAAGCCACCTACGAAATAAGAATTTTAAACATAAAAACTCAAGAATCCCACAAACCTCACCAATGTCGTACACATTCGGCTTAAAAATAATAAAATGTGAAAATAACCTAATAACCTAACGAAACTTGACTCAAAACTACTATATATAACATTAAACTCTAATTATAAACATGAGAAAAACACCACAATTACATGCAAAACACCAATCGTTCGTTCTGCTCCATATTGAATGTCGCCAGTCGCTGTGAACCTCTCACTATTTCTGCCTGGATGACAGCTTCCATACCATAGACCAAGCTAAAAGGTGATTCGCATGCAGTCTTTCGCGGAGTAGTTCGATAACACCATAAGACCGATGCAAGCTCCTCATGCCAGAGTCCCCCCGCCTTTTCTAGTCGTAGCTTAATTCCCTGCACAATAATGAGATTAGTAACCTCAACCTGTCCATTAGTTTAGGAATGCGCTACAGAAGCAAAGTGTTGCTTCATCACCATCTGCTTGCACCAATCCCGAATCATCTGCCCATTAAATTGGGTTCCGTTGTCTGAAACCAACACTCTTGGGATATTATCAATCTCCGTAACTTCTTTCCCCTCATCCACACTACTATGTCCCAGCTCCATCAGCGTGACCTTTCTTATGTCACAGGTACCCAATGCCCCTGCTAACCTGGCGAGCTGATCAACACACAGTAAATGTTCTTACTTAAATTCCTCAAACTGCATCACCGCCTCCCTTAGCTTTTTCAAATATTCTTGCATACTGATTAACGCATATTTGTCCTTATTTTTATTTGTATTTTAGTTCGTTTTTCTTTTTTTTTTTTTTTGGTATAAGCTGGATGATTTAAGCTTAATTCTGTATTTTTATACTTCCAGCTTATTTTACCGTATTCTGATCATAATTGATGAGAAAAGATGATTATTCGTTGTTTTCACCTTACAGCTAAGTAACCGGAATAGTTCAGCGCGTAAATAGATGAAGTTTGATGTTCGAGAGTCAGGAACGAGCTTTCCAGTGAAAGAGTAGCAGAAAGATCGAGAAAATGAGACGAACAGCGAAGCTGCGTCGGTCGACGCAAGCATTGATGCTACGTCGACGCGATTCTTCCCACGACGGTCGACATTATGTCGACGCTAAGACGACGTAACTTTCTGTTGCGCCGATCCATAACCACGTCAGTTGACGCCCTTGCCAAGCCGATGCGAGGGCATAGGCAACGTCGATGTCGAGCCCCTGTCCGCATCGGTCGATGCGAAGACGACGTGGACTGCCCAGAAATGAGTTTTTAGGTTTTCTTGTGTGCGCCAAGACATGCTATAACTATAAATTACCCTTCATATTTTGGATTTTAAGAAGAGACACGACTTCCTAGGGTTAGAGAGGACAGAAGTAACGCATCTATACACTCCGTTACGAAGATAGAGATCGAGATTGAAGATTCAAGCCCCTTAAGTTCAAGATTCACTTCAAGTCGAGATCTCTGTTCCAACTCCGGGCTCGCTGGAGATTTTTATCGCTTTTACTAGTTTCAATAAGTTTTCTAAACTCTTAAATGCTTCTTAGTTAGTTTCTTAGTTAATTCTAGGGTTAGATAATTAGTTCTCAATTTGTTTTATGCTTGATACTTTGGATATTTTGGATTCCTCTAGTTTACTTATGCGAATTGGTTTAAGTTTCATTTCCCATTTTTAGATTCCTATGATCAAATTGCTTAATGATAGTTGCTTATATTCATGTTTCTTAGATTCGTTTATGTTATTCACAAGGATCCATTAGGTTTAAATCATTACTGCATTTTATTGCTAGTTTAATTATTTCTTAGTTCTTAGGTTTAAGTAGTTTAAGTATTGTTCTTAGTGTGTAATCTACTTTAAAATAATTAGTTTAATTAGTCTTAAATCTAATATTGCTTTAGTTTATAATGACTAAATCAAAATCTTCAAAAAAAAAAAAAAACCCAATTTGTATATATTATATGTTTACTTGTGATTGAGAAAAACATCTAAGAGACCGAACAGTTGTCCTCGAGAGAATCGACTTGAGTCAACTTACCACCCTACAAGTTCCTCGTACTCTTACGAGCAAACTTGCATGTTTAAAATTATATATCTTAAAAAGGGGTGCACAAAAGTTTGAATCACATACGTTATTCTCTTGCTTTAAAAGACCCATTGAACTGGCGAACTACCAGTTGTGAGTCCGTATAGGCCTTAACCCTCCGTGCTCCCAGTTCACCTGCCATCTTTATCCCTTGCAACAACGCCTCATACTCAGCTTCATTATTGGATGCCTTAAAGCCCATCTTGATTGCAAAATCCAAGTTTTGTCCTTCCGGACTAGTTAGGACAATACCTAGCCAACTCCTGACACCATAGTTGATACATCTATATGCAGTAACCACACTTTCTGCTCTCCTTCTTGTTCATCCGGGCTCGACATCTCTTGCAAAGAATCAGGTAACACTTGCGCTTTAATGGTCGTTCTAGGCTCATATACCACATCATATTCACTAAGCTCTACAACCCACTTGACCAGCTTTCCTGACACATTTGGATTACTTAAAACTTGTTTAAGAGCTAGGTTAGTGCGTACCTTCACCTTATGGCCCAAAAAATAGGGCCGCAGCTTCCTCTCCGTATAGATCAATGCGAGTCCTCCCTTTTCCAGCTCGGAATAATTCATCTCAGCGCCCCTTAACATACTGCTTATATAGTGAATGGGCTTCTGCATGCCTGCTTCCTCCCGAATGAGCACCGAACTTACCGCGGCCTCTCCAACAGATATATATAAACTCATGTCTTCACCTAGCATTGGCTTGGTTGATAATGATATCTTCGCTAGGTAATCCTTAAGCTTATTAAAAGACCAAGACTCGCTTCCGTTCCCGAAAGTGTTTCTTCCATAGCTACTTATATCGTGTGCGACGAAATTCCCAAAAATATGGCTAGAGGAGCAAATCATGAGGACGATCACAATGAGTTTTAAGATGTATTAAACAATGAGTTACCTTTACAAACTCTACGAAGACGTCGGGGAGAATATGGAAGTGAACCACAGCGAGCAGTAGGCCCAGTCCTACCAAGAGCCTATCGCAACGAGCAACAACAAGGACATGATAATCGAGGGAGAAAAGAACGACACATTGAAGATTTACATGATAATTATTTGGGAAGACCACCCCCCTCGACGTGAGCGTGTAGATGAATGGATTGAAGATCAAGACCTTGGTGAATTTGATGATGGAAGCGAGTATGAAGAGGTTATTCATAGGGAAAGAGCACCGAGGCACCCCCGAGCACCTCGACAACGAGATTTGGCACGCCCGAAGGTTGTGCCTTATGGGTCTGCTATTGTTCTTAGACCAACTGCAAGGGAATTAGAGATTAAACCGCATCAACTTAATTTACTCCCGACTTTTCACGGAAATGCCCATGAAAACCCTTTAGCATTTTTAAACTACTTTATCGATGAAGTGGGCAGATTTTTGGGTAATGGCCTTAACCGGGAGGAGATGCAAATGATTTGCTTCCCCTATAGCATGAAAGACAAGGCGAAGACATGGTTACTATACTTAGAACCAAGATCATTAACTGATTGGGAGATGATAAGCGAGAATTTCCTCAATCAATATTATTCAGCACAAACAACGAGGCATCTTCAGAGGCAGATTGCTAACTTCGAACAAGTGGAGGGAGAATTATTTCATGAAACATGGGAGAGTTACGAGACACTTTTACAAGCATGCCCCCATCATAGCTATCTCCCGAGATAATTAATCAGTTTTTCTTTGATGGTTTGTTGCCCATGGGGAAAATTCAAGTTGAAATAGCGGCAGGGGGAAATTTCGGTGATTTAACGGCCCTTGAGGCAAAACGAGTGTTGGAGAAGCAAAGCGAGAAATCTATACAAACTAACTCACGACCTCGTAAATTTCAAGTAAATGAAGTTTCCACCACCGAGACAGATAAAGAAGAAGGAGTTAAGGTTTTGGTGAGAGATGGTCAAACGATCAAGGAGATGATCAGGGAAGTACTTAATGAAGAATTAGCAGCATCGAGAGCCCCGTAAACGAGCCAAGTTTCTTTAACGAAGACCGTTGTGACATGTAACCAATGTGAATCTACCGAACATTTAGCGAATATGTGTCCAAATAACAATGCACAATGAGAGGATGTCAACGCCCTCCAGTATTTTTCAAACCAACAACATTCAGTGCAGAAACTACCACCCCCAAACAATTTCCATATGCAAGGGCACATGCCTACTACAGTTCAAATAGATGATCAGTTATTGGTTTGGCAGCAAAATCAAGTGGCTGAAACGATTAGAAACCAAGAGGGACTCGCCCAATTAGCTTCGCAAGTAAATAAGCTTGAGTCAAGGTTTGATGAACTTGTTAAGACTATACAGCAAGGGCAGAGGCATTCAGATATGATGATAGGGCAACTTTCGGCAACCATGGCGACATTATTAAACAACAAAAATAGGCTTCCAAGTCAAACGGAGAAAGCCTCAGCTATTCATGTCCTGAGAAGTGGAAAAGAGGTAGATAACGGCATAGAGCTAGAAAAGGAGAGCGACAAGGAAGAAGCCGAGACCCAACCACAAGTAGATGCAACCAAGTCGGCCAATCTAATGCATAAATCTTCAAATCCAAATATTTCGGGGCCGTTGAAGAGAAAGAATTCGACAGCAACTGAAGACCCCATCGATTCCTTAAATGCACCACCGAAGAAGATGACTATTTATGATCATGTTCCCTTTCCAAGTCTCCTACATCCGGCCAAGGAAAATAATATTTTCATGGAGTTATACAATTTATTGAAAGATGTTATTATTAACCTTCCCCTGCTAGAGGTGATAAAGACAATGCCAACGTATGTGAAGTTTTTCAAGGAGCTAGCATCAAGGGAAAGGCGCTTGGCTGCATATCAACATGTGTCATTGACAAGAGAAGTTAGTGCTATATTTAACAAAACATTGCCACCCAAAGAGAAGGATCCCGGGAGTTTTTGCATAACTATTTCTCTCGGAAATGGACAAACGGCAAGGGGGATGCTCGACCTTGGAGCGAGCATAAATTTTGATGCCCCACTCAACTTACAAGGAGTTTGACCTAGGACCGCTGAAACTGACAATGATGAGTTAAAAATTGGCGGATAAAACGATAAGGCTACCCTTGGGATTATGGAGGATGTCTTAGTACAAGTAGACAAGCTAGTTGTGCCAGTGGATTTTGTCATTATGGACGTTGGTGATGTACAAAGCGAGAATCGAGAACACACCATTTTGTTAGTATGTCCATTCATGTCTACAACGTGCACGGTGATCGACGTAAATAAAGGGAGGATGACTATGTCCGTCTTAGGAGAAACGGTGACGTTTTAACTTCAAGATATTCACAAGACTTCTGCACCGTTTGTAAAGGACGAATGTTCTACTATTGATTTAGTAGATTCTTGCATGAATGAACTCCTGAGCATTAGCACGATTGACAAGTTTGATAATGAGGATGGCAAGGAACACTTGAGCGAGGAGCATTTGATGGATTTTCTGGGAATTGAGTTATGTGATATTGTGGATGGATTTAATGATGGAATGCCGATAAAGTTTGATGTGCCTGAAAACAAGCCAAAAGTGGAGTTGAGACCACAACAAGATCGTTTGAAGTTTGAGCCGAGTGAAGAGACTAAACCACCGCATAATCATTCAAGAAATGTTTACCTCGACCCCTAAAAGAATTTTAAACGTACAAAGAATGAGGGAAAGGCATATGGCAAGGATTGGACAACGACGAAGTAGAAGTCGAACGAGGTTTTTAATAAGAAGTTAGATGATGTGAAGTTCAAGGTTGGTCAGCTAGTGCTATATAATTCCGATTGTAAGTTTGATCCAACCAATTTTAAAGTCGCATGGAGTGGACCATTTTTAATAAAGGAGATGGATAAGTATGGAGTAGCCACTATTTACGTTGAGAGTACAAAGATGAAATTCTAAGTCCACAAGCATCGACTTAAGCCTTATTACAAGAAATATACGAAGAGTCGAGATAGAAGCAAGAAGGAGTTCGTGGACCCACCTCGAGCTAGAAGTTGATCAAGCAACTTGCGTCGAGCTTTTGACGTTAAATAAGCGTTTCTTGGGAGGTAACCCAAGCGTTCGTTAGTTTTTGTTTTCTTTAATTTTCTTTTGATTTTTATTTATTTATTTTTGTCTTTATATTGTGTCAGTTGCCGTGGTACGTTTATGTGTGTGTTGATGTGCAGAAAATATAGTAAAATTGCTTATTCTGGACAAGTTACTGTTATATAGTGGTAGCTCGCTACCGCAAGGCCTTACCGCTAGTTCCACTCAAGGCGTTAACGATGACGATCAACCGCTGAACCTACCGCTAGCAGCAGCAATCAGGGATAACGATGAGCCTACCTCTAGTAGCGTCTGCCGTCTAATTTTTACGAATTTAATTTTTGTCGATCGAGGTCGCAATCCGACCCAAGTTAGTCACGATTCGGCAACATTTTGATAAGCTGCAACTCAGCCATATACGACGTTGAGCCGCAATCCTGTCGTTTCAAATCCCAAAAGACGTGCCACCAGTCAATTGCACGTAGCAATTGATCACAATCGTGGTTTGTTTTGTTTGTTTGTTTTATAGGTTTGTTCAAGATAATCAAATCACGCGATCTAAGACGAAGGATAATTGCAAAAGCATTTTTGGAGAGACTCGACTATCGAATTTTCAGGGATGTTTTCTTATCTCCCTTGCTCTTATTTTAATTTATTTTTATGACAATCAGGAGATTGACAAGTTTTTAGGGAGGGGGTGGTTGATTATGTATATTTAAAAGAAAGTTCAATTTGACGTCTTTGTTTTGAAACGCATAAGTTTTAACGTGATTGATCGCTATTCCTACACTGAATTGTATTTGTATGGCTTGCCTGTCGAAGTTAACTAAGATTGAATTTTAGGCTTTTGTCTTTTGAGCGTGTATAAGTGAATAAATTCTTCAAAATTATTATTTATATATTGTAAAATGGTACTTGGATGCAATTGATTTTGCAATACCTTAAAAGTAGCGACAATTCAAAACTTTTTCTTGGAAAAAGCCAGTGAGTAGCCTGAGTGTTTATTGTCATTGCATGTACTTGAATGAGTTTTGATCTAATATCTCTTTGAAATCGTTGTGTGTAGTTAACTTTGAACATGACGTTAGGCACAAAAAAACCCTTATTCCAGCCATATCCATATATATTAGCCACTATAAATTCCTAATGAGCCCCTCATATCCAAATAATCCATTTCCTATAGCCATGAGTGTTATTGAGTCGACCCCTACAAACCCAATAAAAGCGTGGGGTAAGAGTTTCGTTAATTTTTACTGGTTATTAGTGTTTTGGAAATTTAATTAGAAATTTATGATTTTATGAGTTTTTGTAATTAAGGACCACCATCCTAGAAAAAAAAAAAGAAAAAGATTCCCATAAAAATAGAAAAGGGACAAAATTAAAAAAAAAAAGAAAAAAAAGAAGGATGGTGAGTCTAGTTGGATCGTGTTGAGTCAATGCCTACGCCAATAAAGGCTTATGTTTATTATTTATTTTATTTTATGAAACCTAATGTTTAGAAGGCATGAGTTGTGTAGAAGCATATTATAAGCTTCAATTGTATTTAAGTGGTTCGCGCTAAAAGTCAATTTTAGAGTTACGAGTTGGGAAATAGCCTAAGTTTAAAGGCTACGTTATGAGAGTCTATTGAGGTTTTTATTTTTGAGAGAGGTTAAGAACATTGCTTCGTGATTAGATTAGGTTGAGTGAGTTATTTAGCCACACGACTTATATATTCCAAACCCGTCCAAAGAGCCTTACATTACAACCCGTAAAGACCTTTACCGATTCTTAGTTTTGACAACACACTTAATTTGCGATTGAAAAGAGATTGATTCCGTGATTATTTATTGTGCATTTATTTGTATGATTTGAGCGGATACACGTCCCTATAAAAATGCTTGAGTGCTTTTGAGCAAACACCCATATATTACCCTTTTGTGAGGATGCATGATTTTGTTTATGAAGCGACAATGTAATAAGGTTGGAGTGTTTGAAGTTGCGTGACTTTTACCTATATTTTAAAAATTATGTATGCAGCATAGCACGACTCATTGCTTGAGCTTATTTTCATTCTTGTTACTCCTTGAATCTATCGTTTGTTTGAGGACGAACAAACCAATTAAGCGTGGGGTAGTTGATTAACGCATATTTGTCCTTATTTTTATTAGTATTTTAGTTCGTTTCTCTATTTGTTTTTGGTATAAGTTGGATGATTTAAGCTTAATTCCGTATTTTTATACTTCCAGCTTATTTTACCGTATTTTGATCATAATTGATGAGAATAGGTGATTATTCTTTGTTTTCACCTTACAGCTAAGTAACCGGAATAGTTCAGCGCGTAAATAGATGAAGTTTGATGTTCGAGAGTCAAGAACGAGCTTTTCGGTGAAAGAGTAGCAGAAAGATCGAGAAAATGAGATGAACAGCGAAGCTGCATCGGTCCACGCAAGCGTTGATGCTACGTCGACGCGATTCTGCCCACGACGGTCGACATTATGTCGACGCTAAGCCGATGTAACTTTCTGTTGCGTCGATACATGACCGCGTCAGTCGACGCCCTTGCCCAGCCGATGCGAGGGCATAGGCAACGTCGACGCCGAGCCCCTGTCCGCGTCGGTCAATGCGAAGACGACGTGACTGCCCAGAAATGAGTTTTTAGGTTTTCTTGTGCGCCAAGACATGCTATAACTATAAATACCCTTCATATTTTGGATTTTAAGAAGAGACACGACTTCCTAGGGTTAGAGAGGACAGAAGTAACGCATCTATACACTCCGTTACGAAGATAGAGATCGAGATTGAAGATTCAAGCCCCTTAAGTTCAAGATTCACTTCAAGTCGAGATCTCTGTTCCAACTCCGGGCTCGCTGGAGATTTTTATCGCTTTTACTAGTTTCAATAAGTTTTCTAAACTCTTAAATGCTTCTTAGTTAGTTTCTTAGTTAATTCTAGGGTTAGATAATTAGTTCTCAATTTGTTTTATGCTTGATACTTTGGATATTTTGGATTCCTCTAGTTTACTTATGCGAATTGGTTTAAGTTTCATTTCCCGTTTTTAGATTCCTATGATAAAATTTCTTAATGATAGTTGCTTATATTCATGTTTCTTAGATTCATTTATGTTATTCACAAGGATCCATTATGTTTAAATCACTACTGCATTTTATTGCTAGTTTAATTATTTMTTAGTTCTTAGGTTTAAGTAGTTTAATTATTATTCTTAGTTGGTAATCTAGTTTAAAATAATTAGTTTAATTAGTCTTAAATATAATATTGCTTTAGTTTATAATGATTAAATCAAAATCTTAAAAAAAAAAACCCAATTTGTATGTATTATATGTTTACTTGTGATTGAGAAAAACATCTAAGAGACCGAACAGTTGTCCTCGAGAGAATCGACTTGAGTCAACTTACCACCCTACAAGTTCCTCGTACTCTTRCKAGMAARCTTGCRTGTTTAAAATTAWATATCTTAAAAAGGGGTGCACAAAAGTTTGAATCACATACGTTMTTCTCTTGCTTTAAAAGACCCATYGAACYGGCGAACTACCAGTTGYGAGTCCRTATAGGCCTTAACCCTCCGTGCTCCCAGTTCACCTGCCATCTTTATCCCTTGCAACAACGCCTCATACTCAGCTTCATTATTGGATGCCTTAAAGCCCAGCTTGATTGCAAAATCCGAGTTTTGTCCTTCCGGGCTATTTAGGACAATATCTAGCCCAGCTCCTGACACCATAGTTGATCCATCTATATGCAGTAACCACACTTTCTGCTCTCCTTCCTGTTCATCCCTGCTCGACATCTCTTGCAAAGAATCAGGTAACACTTGCGCTTTAATGGTCGTTCTAGGCTCATACACCACATCATATTCACTGAGCTCTACAACCCACTTAACCAGCCTTCCTAACACATTTGGATTACTTAAAACTTGTTTGATAGCTAGGTTAGTGCGTACCTTCACCTTATGGCCCAAAAAATAGGGCCGCAGCTTCCTCGCCGTATAGATCAATGCGAGTCCTCCCTTTTCCAGCTCGGAATAATTCATCTCAGCGCCCCTTAACATACTGCTTATATAGTGAATGGGCTTCTGCATGCCTGCTTCCTCCCGAATGAGCACCGAACTTACCGCGGCCTCTCCAACAGATATATATAAACTCATGTCTTCACCTGGCATTAGCTTGGTTGATAATGGTATCTCCGCTAGGTAATCCTTAAGCTTATTAAAAGCTTCCGCAGCCTCCTCTGTCCATTCAAACTTGGACCCTTTTCTGAGCGTCCTAAAGAAGGGCACACCCTTTTAGTCTGACCTTGAAATGAAACAACTAAGACCTGCAATTCAACCAGTCAATACATGTACAGTGCGTACCGTTCGAGGATGTGGCATCTCTATAACAGCTCGCACCTTCTCTTGATTTACTTCAATACCCCGTTCAGTCACCATGTACCCCCAAGAACTTCCCAGATCGCACACCAAATGCACACTTCTTTGGATTGAGCTTCATCCCATATTGCCTAAGTATAACAAAGGCTTTCCTCATATCATCAACATGAGAATTTGCCTTCTTGCTCTTCACCAACATGTCGTCTACATAAACTTCCATGGTATACCCCAATAGGTCTCTAAACATTTTATCCACTAATCTATGATAGGTCACACCTGCATTCTTCAACCCAAATGGCATAGACACAAAACAATATGTACCAGTAGAGGTGACAAATCTCACCTTGGGTTGATCCTACTTTTCTATTGGGATTTGATGATACCCTTGTGACGCATCCATCATGTTGAAGAGTTCGCAGCCAGAGGTTGAATCGACCAACTGATCGATACGTGGCAGTGGATAATGATCTTTTGGGAATGCCTTATTTAGGTCGTAAAAGTCCACGCACATCCTTCACTTCTGTCCTGATTTCCGAACCATCACAACATTAGAGAAATACTCAGGGAATTGGATTTCCCAAATTTGTCATGCCTTTAGCAGTTTTTGCACCTCCTCTTCAATTACGTTATCCAGCTCTGCCCCAAAATGTCTACTTTTTTGCCTAACAGCCGTGCTTCCGGATCAACATTCAAATGATGGCGGGCTACCTCTGGAGATACTCCTGGCAGCTCCTCATCCCCAAAAGCAAAGATGTCTCAAGACTCCGTCAACGCTATCAGTAAATCCTTTATCGCCTCCGTCATTTGGGTTCCTATTTCTGTGGTGTACTCCGAGAAACCTTCTTCTAACGAGATCTCCATCAATTCTTCATGTGGGCGAACAGAGTTCTCCTCCTCCCTCCTTTTCTTGTTCAGTATTGATTGGGCCTGGCGTGTATTCGTCATCTTTCTAGTAAGCCTTTCCCTTCCTCTATCATCCTTACGCACTTTACCTTCCAGAAGTTCTTCCATCTCCTTTTTTTTATCTGGAGATATCAATCCCATTAAGCCCTCCAAGAGTCTCGTGTCAACATAATAGGGTTTATCGTTTGGCAACTCTTTCCACTCCGTCGTTCCTACGTGGATCGCCCTTTCCCTAGTAATCTTGGGGTCCTATTTTTGAGGCTCTTCTCCCGTGTTTTTTTGTGTTTTTCTTTCCTGGTGAAGGTGGTGGTGTGGTGGCGGGTTTCTGAACTGTCAGTTCTCCCAAGGGAGGTGTTGGCCCGCCCTTTGTTTGTTTGTCTTTGTCTGCGTCTTTGTCTTCTTCCGTTGGCTTGCGTGATCCAGGACCAAAATCCAGGATCCTAGATGGCATAATACTTCCTTTCATGTTGCTTTTTAGAATAGTCACACCCTTTTCTCAAGGAATCGATGTCCCTCTTTCCTAAATACGGCGCCACTTGATGTGACCAAAAAGATTGGTGCCTCAAGAATATGGGGTACTGACCTTGAATATGAAGTCAGCGACCTGATAAATCTTCGATATATGTGTAGTGACATGATAGATCTCCAAGAAGGTCCTGGCGACATGATGGATCCTGCAAAATAAAACTCAATGCCAAGGCAGTTGATGGCCCCGACGTAGGTCCTCCGATGCTTAAGTTAGGGAGTGCAAAAGAGATGCGATAGCTCAAAATACGTAGGATATGAAATCAACTTAGAAAAAATAATGAGGCTTGAGTCCTCTTTATATAGGTAAGAGAAGTATTCTCACAGTTAGGGTTCCCCTCTCCTACTATAATACCATAAATATCACAACCGACTTAGAATTAGGATTCCTCTTGTATGCTAAGTTCTCATAAATAATAGAATTATCGCTAAATTACCAGAATAGCCATGGGCTTATAATTCTATCCATGAGTGTAATCCGCCGGGACCCCCCAAGACAACCCATATTAGCCCGTTAAGGCCCAAAAATAATGAGGCCCAGCACTCAACGTCGAGCTACTACTCAGCACCGAGCTGGTATAATAGTATCTGTGTATAAGAGCTCGCTACCTCGCATAAGAGCTCGCCACTCATATGCGTCAGGTCGCTACCCCTTAGAACAGCTCGCTCAACTCCCAAAAAGATTGCTCCTCCTAAGAAATGAGGTCGCTTACCCAAATTATCATAAATACATGACCGACGTGAATATTTGATTGAGAATGCATATATGGTATGGAGTGATGTTATGAGTGTGAATAATAGTATATATTGTCCAACTACTCAAGTTTGATATGTGATGTTTTATAAATTACAAGCTTAGTATGGAATGATGTTATGCGTGTGAATAGTAGTATATATTCTCCCACTATTCAAGTGTGATATGTGATGTTATGTAATTTACAAGCTTACAGTTTAATTTACAAGCTTAGTTCCATTCTATCTTATTTGAATCGTAGTGATAAAACCATAAAGATTGGTTACCAAGAATAGGGGGTAATAAACTTAAATCTGAGATCAGCGACCTGAATAGCTTTACGTATGCGACCAGCGACCTCATAGATCTTCAAGGACCTTCTAGAGACCTGATTGCTCCTGCAAAACAAAACCTCAACCGAGGCGGTGGTCGGCCTCGGCTTTGGCCCTCCGATGCTTAAGTTAGATAGTTCGAGAGGATTATATGAGAGCTCCCAACGTCAATACTAACGCAGGATAAAAACAACTTAGTCCGCCGGGACCCCATAAAACAACCCATATCAGCCATTTATTGCCCAAAAACCATGCCCAACACTCCACACCGAGCTACTACTCAGTGTCGAGCTGGTAAAACCATTCCCATATCATAAGAGATCGCATCTCCTAAAGGAGGTCTCCAAGAGGAGAGGTTACCATAAATTCATAAATAATAATTAGAGAAAGAAATAGAGGGCCGGAGAGAGAAGGCTAGAGAGAGAGAGAGAGAGAGCCTGAGATGAGATGATAGATGTTCAGCTTGTGAAATAAGAGGGCCTGAACCCCCTATTTATAAGATTATTGTGACTTGTCCACCAATTAATAGGATTCCTCCCAAGATGGGATTAGATCTCCTAATTATACACAATCTCCATATTAAGGAAATATTATCACTGGGATTCTTACTTCTCATAATTCCATAATAACCATAAAAATATATTCCCATATATGTCGGGACCTAGAACCTTCCATCATTTCATTACTTTCTTACCATTTATAATAAGCCGACATTTTGTATCGTATCAGCTAGTCCCCCATATTCTGGTTGATTGAGGTACGAAATCAAGTAGAATATAATAAAGATTAAAGAAAAAAAGTCACAAACCATTTATTTGACCTAAAACATGTCGGTCAAAAATTCATCACATACATTAAAACACAATAACCCAGTAGGGCCCGTTAACCATAAAGCCCAGCTCTCAGAACTGAGCTACCATGCTACCACTTATTGAGAGCTCGTCACCTTTACATGAGAGATTGTTGACTCTACAAATAGCTCACTCAGCTCCCAGAAGGAATTCTCCTTTCGAGAAATGAGGTCGCTCACCCAAACTACCATAAATATCAGCATGTCCACCAACCTAAGATAAGGTGGTTGGGAAAAATCACCATACCCCAAACCAAGTATAACCATAGTAAACCAGAACCGCATATGACCAAGTAAACCATTCACCCCCCTAGTTCGAATAAAACAGTTAGATCGTACACATTCCAATTATAACCATATAACAATAACATGGGACTGAGAAAACTACTCAGTCCCCCATTTTCAAATAATGCAAGCAAATCAAAACAACCAGGCCACATCAACTCAATAAAGCTTACCTACATAGTCCCCCAAGTTAATGCAACCAAGTAAGACACCAAAAATCAGGATTCCACAAGATCATACACAAATAAACACCCAATTTGAGAGAAAACATGTATCTCCCAGAAATATCCTTGAATATGTAAATCAAACATATTCAAGGATCAAACGTGTCTAACCATCCATCCATTCATACACAAAATCATAAAGATATCAAAATATGTCCAAAAACTTCCATCATATATCATAAATAGGTGCACGCCCCGGAGGGTACATAAATATCCGCCCCGGAGGATAATAGGTAAGTAAATGCCCACCCCGGAGGGTAAATACACAAGTTGTAGATGAGTGCCCGCCCTGGAGGGTAAATACATAAGTGCTCGCCCCTGAGGGTAAATAAATAAGTGTTTGCCTTGGAGGATTAACAACAGCCCACCCCGAAGGGTTCAAAGTAACAACTCGCCCCGGAGGGTTTAACAAACAGCCCGCCCAGAAGGGTTCAAAACAACAACTAGCCCCGTCGGAGGGTTAATAAACAGCCCGCCACGAAGGGTTCAAAATAACAACTCGCCCCGGAGGGTTAACAAACAACTCGCCCCGAAGGGTTCAAAATAACAACTCGCCCCGAAGGGTTAACAAACATGTAACATCCATACATCCAATACATATTTATTTAATTATTTATTTATCATCATACATTAAAAATATAATTCTAGTCCCGAGCTCGTCGCCATAAACAAATTCCTATTTTAGTTTTAAATAATCTAAGAATTCTATTTAAACGAATTTATAGTTCGTTTTCAAATAAAATTATAATATCAACTTCTAAGAAATTAGTATAATTATTTAGTAATTTATTTATTTATTTAAATTACTTTTGAGTCGTGTATGAAATAATTTAAATTTCTAAAATTATTATAATTTATTTATATTATAGTTATTATAAATAAATTAAAGTACTATTGGGTTGTCAACGGAATCGTTTAGTTTTTAAACTTAAGCCGTCTAGTGGATCGTTTTCTTTTCGGACTTAAAAACGAGCCCAATGACTAGCCTGAGTCCACTAAACCTCAGCCCTAACCTTCCATAATTAAATTCTAAGCTTAGTTTATAAAGAAAAATCCAAAATTCCACTTTCTCACAACTCTGCTTGCACACGGCCGCATTAGGTAAACTACTATTGTTTTTTTTTTCTAAATTTTCTCAATGAACACCAACAAGCTCAATCCCATGTTCCGGCAGCCATCGCAACCGAAACTGCTGCCGATTCCTATCATCAGCCTTGCCAACATCACGATATCATCAACATCAAACGAATCCCGGCTGAAACCCCATCAAAACACACCCAAAAACTCCGCCCAAAAGGTTCACCGCAGCCATGTTCTTCCCGAACGTTTTCCAGGCCCGAACAACACCACCCGAATTTCACACCATCCATCATCGTCAACCACAGATCGCCACCATCCCCACGCCGGCCGCCAAGCCCAAACTCCAGTACGAAGCCCGAACAAGACTCGACCGCCGATTTCTCTAAGCACGATAATCATCATCACCAAACCCGTACACGAAACTGCAGCCCGATCTTGGCCAAAAACCACCGCCACCAAACCCATGCCCTTAAACCTGTACGCCGCTCATCGCCAACAATCGCCCCACGCAGTCGAATCACCGCCCCTAACTAACAACACCACCACCACCGTTTGCCCCGTGTTCACGGCCCGAAATTTAAAAGGGGCGAAACATAACCAGTGCAAAGGCCGCTGCCAATTTCTGCCCGAAAGCCGTCGCCACCGCCACCGTTTCGCCGATTGTCGCTGCCAATTTCTTCCCAAAGCCAAAGCCAACGCCGCACCGCCGTCGATTCCGGAAAAGGGGGAGAGGGGCGCAGCCTCGTCGGTTGCTTCCAGACACCCACGCCACCGTTCGAATGGTCGGCCACTTCGCCTGCCTCCGCCGTGCTGCGCCGTGCGCCGACTGCTGTGCCGCTCGCCGTCGCCGCTTATTTTTTTGGTTTCGGGAGAAAGGAAGAAAGGGGGAAGAGACGGGTCTGAAGGGATTAAGGGCTGGATTCCTCCTTTTATATCCAGCCCACTTTCCCAAAATTCCAAATTGACCCCCAAACCTTCTGCCAACCTTCGATTGAACCCTCAGATTATCTAAGCCTTCACATTCAGCCTTCCAGATTATAGAAACCCCAATCCAGCCCCAAAACATATTTTATAACTACACTCCAGACCATTTTGAATTTTTATTATTATTATTATTATTATTATTATTATTATTATTATTATTACTATTTTAAATATGAAAAATACTAATTAAATAATTCTCTAATTGATTAGGTGACGAGAATTAAGGGGACTTAGGATTTCAACTACGTGCATACCACTCGATTTTTCCATGACATTTTTACGAGGTAGGGACCACCAACTTGTCTTGTGTTAAATTCTATATGCTCAAATCTACGTGCAATGTATATCATGAAATTCTATGTTTATAAATTAATATAGCCGTGGACCGCAAAAGTTGTCCGTGACCGGGGAAAAGGGTCATTGGGTTTATCCCAGCGTGCTATATCCATTGATTAAAATCAGGGGCCTTAAGTCCCTATGACCGGGGAAAAGGGTCATCGGGGAAACCCGCCGCGTTTTAGCTGCAGTCAACTGTCTTCCATGTTAAAATTATGAATTATATGGTTAATTGTGCTATTTGTGAGTTGTATAATTTTGCATGAGGTATGTCGGGGTAACTATTGAGTACGTTGAGCTCATCCCAAATCAACGACGTATTTTTCAGGTACAAATGAAGATATCGAATGAAAGGGAAACGAGGAGGGGAATAAAAATTCATGATGCTGGTTTTTTTTTATGTTTTAAACTTGTTTTACGTTTAAATAAGATTCGAACTAGACATAAAGCTTATTATGGCTATCAATTTCCACTGTTGGTAATTTAGTTACTTATATTATGAATATTTCCGCTGCGTAATTCTTGAACGTTTTTAAAATGTAAATCTTTTAAATTAAAATCATGAAAACTAGACATTTATTGTGACGCCAAGAATTCTCCATTTAATTATTTAAAAAAATATAAATCATTTTTCGACTAAAGTGAAATCGGGGCGTTACAAAACAGCCCACCCCGAAGGGTTCAAAATAACAACTCGCCCTGGAGGGTACATGAATCAGCCGCCAACCTAATGAAAGAGCCGAAGCTTAACAAGTTACCATAAAATCTCCATCCGTCAAGGCTTAAACCTTTTTATAAAATGTCCAGCCATTGAGGCTTAAACATTTTCATCACCACAAAGCCATACTTTATAATATATAATGAGGTCGTATGAGACCGTAACGAGTTCGCGGAGACCTTAACATAAAACCTTCTCATTTGTGAGATTTAAATGGGCGTACCTGATATATAGTTATGTCGATGTAATAGGACAATTTACCTCTCCTCGAATATTTCAACTATATGACCTCTTCACGCTGAGTTGACCATCTCCGAGTTAGATGTCGGGCAACCCATAAATTAACCATATAAACCCAAGTTAATACGAACTAAACAGGTATCCCTGCACTCAATTTGTTAGATCATAAGAATAATCGATAAGTAGGATGCGAGCATCACAACCCTTACTCGCGCCTCGAATTATTAAATTAACCCTTGATGTCCAATTAATCGTCCATAAACCTGTATATCAAAATACATAAAAGTGCTCCACTCTGTGAGGCGAGCTGGAGGCAGGCCGATTTCCAAAACCATTATTATAATTTGTTCCCCTCTTATCAATACAAACCATATACCATATCAATCCAATTAAACCACATTAGAATATAACCATATTTTTTCGGAGAGTTTAAGAGATCAAATAAGCCGAGAATATGGTAATCATACATATTCATTTCAAATAAATTATTTCCCTTTCCCATAACAATAAACACCATATCACCATTAAGCCATATAGGATCAAATAAAACTGACACGGTGAGTTTCCAACACATATACCCACTTTCAGGATTTAACTAATTTGATTGGTAATGAATTAGAGAAAAAACTATATACCATCAGAAAGCCATACGAGTCTAACTTCTAACACAAAAATCGGATCTCAAAAAGAATAACCCAAGAGTGAGTTATTACCATTTTACTTAAGTGTGGCAGTGCAGTGGTTTCATACGAGAATTTGAAAGGATGAGCAATTCTTGGTGTGTTTTCATGATTTTACTCATTCAAGAATCGTGCGAGTTGATAAGCACTTAATCTTTAGTCAAAATTCATCTTATACATTAAAAATATATGCGTCTCCCCATAAATTAAATCACTTAAAATCAAATAAACCATACGCATATCCCCGTATAAATCAATTCAATAAGTAACTTGGTCTATAATGGCTAGAAGACATACGTAGGAGGTTTCGACAAACCAAGCTAAAAGGTTCAAGACTGAAAATGGCACTGATGCCAATAGAAGAATCACTTTATTTATATTAATTAATGTTTGAAATTGTTGCCAATAGAAGAATCACTTTATTTATATTAATTAATGTTTGAAATTGTTGTTATAGAAGTGATTAAGATATAGAATATTTTGTTCAAATGTGTATAATGGGGATGTCCTAGTTTTTTGTCTTTGATTAGAAATTATGAGATTAGAATTGCAAATATTTTGTTGCAAGTATTTTATGAGAATGGGGAATTACTCACCTCATGGATCAGTTTATAGGGATCTTCTATGGTGCATTCACGGTATCATTTCTCAATTAATGAGAACCATCAGATTAAGTTTAGACTTTTCATATTAAGAAATGAACGCTTGTAAATTTAGGAGGGGGTTGGGGTATGGTACCGTGAAAGTACCGTAGTCATCCCAATTTATAATAACTGCTCAAGTACAACTATTTCATTCTACTAATTAAAAATACATATTAACTGATAACAACATTACATTCATTGCCTAATTGGTCAAAGACCCTTATAATATTTTGCAAATAATCTACGCTAAATAATGATAATATAAAAAACATTTGATACTATTTTGCTTACAATGTGGTCTAATTGTTCACAACCAAAATATAATTCCAAACTACATACTGTCAAACCATTCCATTTGGTCACAACTAAAATAGTATTCCAAACTATATACTGATAATCAATTCTATTTAATCACAACCAAACAAAATTCCATAATCCATACTATTTCATAACAAGCGTATTCTTATTCCATACTACATGATGAGAAATAATAACAAATTCCATACTATATTCTGACAATTCATACTACATACTAGTCACATGGATATTTGTTATCTCATACAATATAGAGTAAGATATATACTGGGTATCCCTATGGGTACGGAATCAATTAAAAATGCATACCACTCCACTCCGCCCCGTTTGAAGGTAATTGGGAAGTGTGGGAAAAATCCACAACTAAAGCATAATCGATGATCCAAATCTAATCTCAAACAAGGCCTGCAACTTCGACCTTCTCTTTTCATGTCACTTTTCTGCGTGACACCAAACAACGGAAACAAAGTCTGCTTTGTCGATCTGGGCAAGGGGCAGTCTGATGAGTGGCTCGAGATTCGTACGTCAGGTTAGGTTTCCACATTGTAATTTTCGTTGAGGGGATTTAAGTCTGCAAATGCCCTCGGGCTGTGGTGGTTGACCAACAATGTGGAGCTTGGACTCCAGGACTCATCTTCGTTTTCCAGTGGCTTGATTCGGGCTTGAAGTTCCTTGTCAGAATTTGTGGGTTCAACTATACGAATGAAGGAATTAGTGGTGGTTCATTAATGCAGAACATGTGGGATCTTGCAATTAATATGTGATTTTGAGGGCATAACAAGTACTTCACTTGAATGAAAAAATAATCAAAAGATACCAAAAGGTCATTTTTCCCCTTTGCAGAAAACACTATCAGTACGAGGGGTCTTCTAGAAGTTTTCCATCTATTATTATGCATCTTTCCTTGATTCTTTAATCCTAATCCTCAACTTAGACCCAGATCAATTCTTCCACAACCAAAAACGGTGTGCGAGAGCGAAAAATTTCAACCACAAATTAATGCCGACCAACAATAAAACTGTGCTTAGAAGCATTACTTTACATATGACTACTGCATGAAGAAAGACAGAGACATGCCCATACTCCGTGTATATGTATAAACTGCTTAATTACATGAAAACTGGGAAATTGAGGGTAACTATTTACAAAGGCTGACAAGGTAGGATTCCCATAATGTGTCATGTACACCATGTATTAAACAAAGTAATGAGGCACCAACCATCCGTCGACCACAAACCAGAGGGGGTTCAAAATTGCAAATATTACTAAAAGTCACATCCATATATACTATAATAGTCCCACCAACCAGCCAACAAGTCCAAGGACGCATCCTCATTTGATGTACCCAAAATCCAAATCCTAGATGGAAATAGCCTTACACCTCCCCTGCATGACTTACCTGTTTTGAAACATGTGTAAACGTAAGAAGGATTACTTTAAATAAATAAATAAAATTACAATTACTATTTGATCGGTGTACTAAAAGAATCACACAACAGAGGAACCCAAACACCGAGAGACAGCAAAATAAATAGATATAATCTGATTCTGTCATCGGCACTAAATTCCCCAGATCAACACACATTCTCACTTGACTTATCCAAAACCTAACCCCGGCACCAACATAGAAAGCACGTGGAAAAGAAAATTATAAATAAATAATTTAAAAAAATAAATCATTAGCTCTCCAAAAACCCCAGAAGAGAAGCAGACATGCATCGAGAGGTTGGTTGTATCATAAATGACAGTTGTTCGAGCAAAAGATCTTCAAAATGGAAACAAAGAAATTACCATGATAATGGTGGAAAACTAGCAATCGTCTGGGTTAGATGATGAAGTAGTTGGCAAGTTCTTGGCTTCTTTAGCATCGAGGCCTTCTGCAACTGATGAGGTTTCTTCTCCTTTTGAATTAAAGGTCCCTGGATTCATACGCTGAACCTCCTCTTTTGTAAGTATTAAGATCTTACGAACCATGCCACAAAATTCCCTGTTCGGAAAAACAGAAGCCACACCTTGTGAGCAAAATCTAAATTAAAATGCACTAATCGTAGACTTGATGTAAGCAGGACGGGTTTTAAAACATCAGCACAACAGTCTGGAGAACTTTAAAGATATCTTACTCCCAGGGGTCATCCCCGACGAGCATCATATCGTCCTCATCATCAGTATACACGACAAGCCAATTCTTGTTCCGCGCCTTGAGTTCACCATTGAATTCGAAGATATAATCCAATTCAGCAATCAGTTCATCATAGTTTTCAAACTTGGAAAGATCCACAGACCTACCGAGGGCACTCCCCTGCTTCTGAACCTGAAATTTAGAGAAAAAACTTTAATCATCCCTCTTTTTTTAATATATATATATATATATATAAGGTGATCAAAATTATCCCAGATAAGAACCTTGGTGCAACTCCTCGTTGAACCGGAATGACCTTTGCTTTCTCTCTCTCTAGCCACAGGATGAAAATTTTGGAATTGCTTCTCCTGCTCACTGGTGGCAACTGGATTATCCACCGTTTTTGAGCCCTTCGATTGTTGAACAGACTCAACTGCAGAGTATTGGTGAGAATGTACCCCATGCTGCATACGATTTGACGGCTCGGCCACGGAGGTTTTATGGGTCAATGACGGCCCCAAGGATACAGAGTTACTACCGATAAGGGGAATACCAAACAGCTTGCAGTTCCCTTCCTTTGGCTTGATAGCATCTTGTGGTTGCGCAAATACGGACTTCGGGGTAGAAGGGGCCATTTGAAGGTACGATGAAATAGGAGGCGGCATCAACCAATTCACTTGCTGATTGTTGTCACCAATAGGATCGGAAATCAAGGAATATTCTCTATAAGAACCATATCTACCATCCCCATGAGCCTGATAAGAAGTTTCCGGGGCCTGCCCAGGGGTCCTCAAGCTAGAATCCATCAAATTAAGTGAGAGGCCATTAGACATTACGGACCACGTGTTCCCGATCAAGCTAAACTTAGCCTCACGCTCTTGTGCGTGTCGCTTTGGAACTCCTTGATCACCAGAAGGCACAGAGAACTCATGAGACACATTAGTTTGTGACCCAAAACCTGATAAAAGATCTGTGAATGACGAGTCTTGCCTTCCTATTGGTAACCACTTATCCGACCCATATCTTCTTGAAGCAGAGATCACATCAATCTTGTCATCATCTAATGAAGAGTTCCACATTAATGGCTTATCGGAAGTCTCCGATTCATTGCTCTCAGAGAAAGTCCCTCTCAAGGTCGACAATTCTTGACCTTGCAAGACCCTTTGAAACCCACTGGCAGGTGAAGGGTCTACTGTCATCTTAGATGGACCTACATTTCATCAGAGATAATTAATTATTAATTCAATAGATTGGAGTAACTCTTGGACCCAAAAAAATATTATAGAAACAGAAGTGATAACCTTCTCTAGTAAGAACAGAAGAGTCGGGGGACGAGGGTAACACACTTGTTCGAAGCCTTTTTGGTCGGGACGCTGGAAGCGAATTCAGTGCAGGAGGAGAAACAGCAGGTTCTACTTTCCAGGGTGAAACTCGCTCAGGTCGGGGAATTGTTGAAGTTTCATCCCACCGGACCTTAAAGAAGAATAAGATACAAAGTATGTTATATATATATATATATATATATATATATAGATATAGATATATATAGAAAACTAGGGGATAGATGTGATGAGCCTTATCATATTTAGGGTGATACCTTTAGGCATCTCCATTTCGACTCTGGACACCTTTTTTGATCCGCATCCTCAATTCCAACAATAGTTCCAGTGAACCTACAGTATCAACATTATAAAAATATAAATATGCACACATAAATATAGTTATTTGCATAGTTCATAACAAAATTAGAGATGGTTCTTCGGGATGCTAAGATTCTATGTACCTCTGTTCTGGAGCTTCTTCACCTTCAAATCTCATTTTGAATCTCATTCCTATCGAATAATTGTTCTTAAAAGATTCCATGTACTGATCATAGGGGACAATAAACTCAGCCGGGCTGGTCCTGTGACGTATAAACGGACAAGAAGGTTAAACATACAAGTCGACGCTGCCATTTCAACTTGTGTAAGCATGCTTGGGTGTAAATCGTGCAAATGCTTATTCATCGTAGCAGAATGTGGTCGCCATTAAAAAGTTGAAAAAAACGCAGTTAAGCAGACAAGTGTTAAATTTTCATTTTGGTGACCAATATCAGCCCATCAATATATTAACAGTTTAATTGTAGTTTAGAAGTAATTGCTTGAGCAAGCAATGATATCCCTGACACAGAGAGAGAAGAGAGGGAGCCACGTCAAATACCTAGGCTTGTAATAAACTGTGAACATGGTCTTGGTCTGAATTGCATGACAAGCTGTTGCTAGAACACCAAGATGCATACTGTGGCTGGATATGACTGATGATGGAGCATTGCTCTGTTGTCTCATGGCACGCCTAACTCCAACACGTAACTCCCCGTTCTCCCCTCTGGAAATGCGTAAGAACACATTCAGTCATATTGAAAATTTATCACGCATATATATAGCTAGAGACATAGAAAGCTGCATCAAACCTCAAAAATATAAAGGCATCCCCAGCAACAAGCCTCTTTGAACTAACAAATACGCTCCAACCACTCTGGAGGAGGTGCCGCCGTGGTTGACCTGCAATTTGCAATTCAACAATGAATCGAAATTATTTGTCGATCCTTTTAAAATGAAACGTGACCCACTTCACAAAGGAAGGTAGTTGAATCCTAAAGACACAGTCTGGCTCCAAAAATGAATACGATACAAATTGTTCCCAACCACAGTTATCAAATCTGAAAATGAGACATTTGACATACTGTTCCAAATCACAATTAAAACTTTACCACGAAAAATATGCCTGAACCGCCACTCATTTCCATGCAAATCTTTAGCCGCTAGTTCCTGACTGGGGGGCTGTCTAGACATGTCCTGTCATAAAAGCGAATCAGACCATCAATAAAGCCAAAAAGTGACCCTGATAATAATTCGATAATAAGCTTCAGATAAATTCATCCTAACCAGTGGGGGCAGACATTCATCAGCGTGCCGCCTCAGCACAGAGAACCCGCCATGAGTGCTCGTATCCGATGCAGTAAGAGTCTTACAAAAAGAATGGACGTGGAAATGAGGTGGCGGTGCTGGAAGAGGTTCCTTTTTTACTGCGTTCTCATCTTGCTGGAAAAGCAAACCTCATTAGAAGTAAGGTATAAAAAAATATCAAAATCAAAGCACACGCAGAAGAACAAAAGATTTAGCTTACGTTAGGTTCAGGCATCAAAGTAACTTGAGCAAACACCTCATCCGTATCCGGTTCAGCCTGACACACATCAAATAAAATAACATTATTGAACAGGAAACCCTCTTAGAATAATAAACTTGCATAAGTTTTCACAAAAACCTGCTGATACAATTAGTACGTAACTTTATATTTCAAGTATTTAAAAAAAAAGTACCTTCAAATTGACATTAACCACTCGACAAAGAATCTTGGGATGAAGATTATACACAGGAATCTGCTGGTCTGCACTTTGATTGGTAGATGCCTCCACCTATTCAACAAGAAATTCCCAACAAACTATGAGCAATGGCTAATTCACAAACCCTAAAACAAAATTACGTATAACACTTTCAAATCAAAAGCCAGAGTTGTTATATTTTTCCCCAGAAAAGAAACATAAAGAAGAAATAAATTTCAATTATGTGCCACTTGTCAAAAAAGTTGGAAGTTTCTCTCGATTTATGTTACAGAGCCAAAAAAGGGAATAAAATTAAGAGAACCGTTGAATAACTTAGATCAATCAGAACCTTGAAAATCCTCTCTGTCACAAAACTTTACACAAAAAAGATTAAATAAATAAATAAATAAAATAACCTGCTCTATGTGACCCTGAGGAAAATAGAAAACAAGTTCGTTTTCACGAGGCACGGTCACCAAAGGACCGGCGCAAGCCCTCCATAATTCAGTGTATAACGACGTCTCAGCATCCACTACAGAAGAAAACAAGTACACATAGAAAATAAATAATATGAGCAAACATACGCAAAATTACTAAGAATAGACCAAACATACCTTTTCCGGCGCCGGAAATACCCTTATCCGGTCCGGAATTAAAGTCTCCGGTATCTTTAAAACCCCTGGTCGAAACCTCAGAAGTAGCCATTTCTTCACACACTAATTACAACTCAGATATCTCATCTCCCAACCACACAAACAACTTTACGAAAAGAAATTAAAAAAAAAAAAGAGTAATTAACCAAAACCCAGAAAATTGTCGCAATTCAACAGGTAAGAAGCAGAACAAAAACACGGGGAAAAAATACGGATTCGGCTAAGCTTCTGTGGAAATGAACAAAGAGAAAAGAAAATCAGGTGGAAAGTAGAGGATATTTTCAATGGATTTTCGTGTGTGTATTGCTGGATTCAAAGTGTAAAAAGTATAATAACTTGAGAATGGGAAGCAGAGTACTGTTAGCTAATAGGTGAGAGAGAGAGCTTTGCGAGAACCCGAATACGGGTGTAGGTTAGTAAAGATACTTCAACCACACAACTGGTCACACCCGGTGAGTGCTCTTAGGTTTAGGGCTAACCCTTTTTCTTATCTCTCTTTTTTCTTTTTCTTTTGTTATATATATATATATATATATATATTATATATACTATATATGTGTGTGTGTGTGGGGGGGGGGGGGGGGGGGGTTAAAAAGAAGCAAAATTTATAATAAATAAAGTATTTATAGTTATAAAAACAAAAAATTATATGAAATATATATCAAGTTTTTTATTATTTATTCAAAATCTCCACGTCATCTAAAAATAAAAAACTTATATTTATTTATTTATTTTGTAGTATGCCGTATTTTTTTTTTGTCTTTTGTTTGTATTTTTATTTATTTTTATGTTGTTGTAATTTTTTTAATTATAAAATGTCGCCTCATTATTTATTTTGAAGTAATTATAAATTAATATTATAACTGGAAAAAATTGAATATATATATATATATATATATATCTATATATAATATATATATATATATATATAGTATTTTATATATATATATATATAATCATTAAAATGATTAAATAAATGATGAATGACTAAAAAGAAAAAAGGAGAGTCTCGCTACTAGAGGTGTTAATCCGGTTATAACCGGCGGGTTAGGTTTAACCGGTTTTGGCCTAACCGTAACCTAACCGGTTGAGAACCGGTTAAGGTTACGGTTAAACTGGTTAACCGAACCGGCGGTTAACCGGTTTAACCGCCGGTTTTTACTTTTTTTTTTTTGTAAATTAAAATTTAAATAAAAATTGAATAAATGAACTTAAATGGATTTAGAATGACACAAATAAAATTTGAATTTATGAACATTATATTAATTTAAAAGAACTTGATTTTAATAAATTTAAAAAAAACTTGAATTTACAAACAATCAAATTAACAAGATGATGGAATTTATTTCAAAATAATACAACAAAATCACATTACAAATTAAATTATAAGACTTTTTTTTTGAAGTAAAAGTTAAAAAAAATAATTAAAAAAAGGACTTGAATATAATTCTAATATTAGAAATTAAAATTAAAATTTAACTTATAATATTAGAATTAAATTGCCTACGTATCCTCGAAAAGGAATCAAAGTCCACGTAGTTCGATTTTTTTGTTTTTGAAAAAATAAGTTACAAAAAAAAAGGACTTGAATTTAATTCTAATATTAAAAATTAAAATTAAATTTTAACTTGTAATATTAGAATTAAATTGCCTACGTATCCTCGAAAAGGAATCAAAGTCCACGTAGTTCGATTTTTTTGTTTTTGAAAAAATAAGTTACAAAAAAAAGGACTTGAATTTAATTCTAATATTAGAAATTAAAATTAAATTTTAACTTGTAATATTAGAATTAAATTGCCTACGTATCCTCGAAAAGGAATCAAAGTCCACGTAGTTCTTTTACTTACCTCACTTACCTACTCACCTATTCGTCGTTGTCGTTGCTTCCCGAAGTGGTATCGTAATAGTCGCTCTCTTCGCCTTCATCCAATTGCATTTCTTGTTCTCGTTTTTCGGCCTTCACCCAATCGTTCATCAACATTTGATTTTCAAGATTTTTGGATGTTAAGGTAGAACCTTAACCGCCGGCGACAATTTTTTTTATTTATTTTTTTAAAAAAAATCGGTTAACCGCCGGTTAACCGTGGCGGTTAAGGTTAACGGTTTTGGTTAACCGTAACCTAACCGGTGGCCGGCGGTTGACGGTTACGATTAACCGGCTAACCGCCGGTCAACGGTTAACCGTAACCGGTCAACCGGCCGCCGGTCAACGGTTAACCGTAACCGGTCAACCGGCCGCCGGTTAACCGTAATCGGATCAACACCCCTATCTCC
>BMAC01000048.1:1912550-1936666 GCA_014905375.1 Phtheirospermum japonicum | reverse complement strand
GTGAACCAGTCCCTGGGGGGGGGGGGGGGGGGGGTTCAGACTTAGAGAGAGCATCGAAAACACGATTTCCCTCCCGAAAACACATGTGAGACCATGAAATCCATCGAAGAAGGAAGGAAAGAAAACCGACCCCAACGTGCCAGAAATTGCCAAGGAACATCAAGGCAGCGCTTGGCAAACAAGTCCACCATATACGAAGAGACAGATTCTAGCCAGATCCTACTCCAACCTCTCTTCGCAGCCTCCTCAATAGCTAAAAGCACGGCCTCTAACTCGGCCTCAAATCTAAATCCCCAAATTGACCTGGTGAATGATGATATCTTGGGCAGACCGGTGTTCCGATCTTCTCGTTAGTTTTTTGGCGCCCACTGAGGTCAGCTTTTTCTCAACCCGACAGCGGGCTCTAAGGGTGGTGCTTTTTGGATCACAACTTGCCTGTTGTGGCTTTTATGTTGTTTCTAGCCGTTTTGTGGCTATTTGCGGTTTTTTGTCGCTTTTACTCAGTCCTTAGCTACTTGCATGGAGATGGTACTCTTTCCTCTACGAAGGTTTCTTCCATAAGGGAGGTTTTACTTCAAGAGGTTTTAATGAGCCTGAGCAGATGCTTTTAGTTAAAGGTCCGACGTCCTGATCATAGTAATTGTGTGACTTTTTTCTCCCTTTTTAATATATAATTCCATACTTTATTAAATTATAAATATGCTTCGAAAAATCGAAAATAGTAATTTCCATGTTAAAGAAATAACTTGTATAATATATGTAAAAATTATTTGATTATCACATTAATTTTTGAGTTATATAAAATATTTATTTCTATCTCTCTCTATATATATTAAATGAATAATATGTAAATAATGGTAAAAAAATCTATGACATCATAGTGATAAAAAAAACCATGGTAAAATTTGTAATTTGGGTATGTTTTAATATATTATATAAAGAATGCAAGATTTGATAAATAAGATTGAGAATCTTGAGGTTGAGTTTGGATTGAGGGATTTAAATTTTGATGTATTTCAAGATTCATAGATTTCAAATATCTCAAATCACTTGTTTGAGTGTAGTGTTGATTTGTCAAGAATTTAAGTACATTATGAATTTAAGAAAAGGTCACTTGTTAGTTAATAAATAATGTGTGTGTGTGTGTGTGTGTATAATTTATTTATTTTCACACACACTACACGCATTTCACACACAAAATATACTACACACATCGGAACAGATAGTAGACACATTTCCCACACGCTACACGCGTTTCACACAGAAAACACACAACACACATCAGAACAAACAGTACACACACTTCCCACACGCTACACATACTTCAAACACATTACATACATTTACACACACACACACACACACACACACACACTTTATACACAAAACATACATTTCTCACACAAAACGCGTACTATACACATTTCTCACACAAAATATAATACATATATTTTTGTGTGTAGTGTATGTGAAATGTGTGTAGTGGATGTTTTGGGTGTGAAATGTATCTAGTATGTAGTGTGTGCTTTATATATGAAATGTGTGTAGTGTCTAATGTGTGTTTTGTATATTTTGTGAGTGAAATGAGTGTTTTGTGTGTGAAATATATGTTTTGTTTGTAGAATGTGTGAAATATGCGTTTTGTATGAAATATGTTTTTTGTAAGTGAAATGTGTGTTGTGTGTGTTAAATGATTATTTTGTGTGTGAAGTAAGGGGATGCTTGGTGAAATTGGTGGGAATGGGAATGGGTTTGATTGTGGAGGTTAATGGGTTTGATAACCCCCACTTGTGGGGGGTATGGCTTAATACCAAAAATTGGGCAATCAAACCCATAGTGGTTTAGTTACCAACCACCATTTTAATTCCCTTTCCCATTCCCCACTCCCTAAACCCACCAACCAAGCATCCCCTAAGTGTTTTTTGCATGTGATGATTGTAAAATGTTTGTAGTGTGTGTGAAATGTGCACCGTGTGAAATGTTTGTAGTGTGTGTTTTGTGAAAAATGTGTGTAGTGTATTCTCTTGTGTGTGAAGTGTATATAGTGTAATTATTTGTGTATTGTGTAAGGGAGAGACGATGGATTTCAAATGACCATTTTTTAGAAGGAGTTTCAAATCCATAAAACATGAACTAAAATTAAGTTGAGAATTGATTTGAATGGATTTTAAATTCACTAATTTGAGTTTTAGCCACCCTTGTGAGTGAATTTGATGATGAACTTGAAATCCCTTCCCCCCAAATCTCTCCTCAAATCCCTCCATCCAAACGCAGCCTGATATTTTTTGCGTCGATCCAAATTTCGGTGGATTCTAAATTTTCTTTTTTTATATGTATTCAGTGATGAAGACAATGGTGGAGGGGTAGCCGTCCCCCTCAATCTTTTCATTACACCTAACACACACACACACACACACACACACACACACACACACACACACACACACACATATATATATATATATATATATATATATATATATGATGCTAAATGGGTCATCTGAATCAATAGATCAAATTACAAAGTAATTTACTAATTGTGCTAAACTTACTTAAATATCCTTATAAGCTTATTTGGACTCAAATCTTTCTCTCACCTCTTTTTCATAGTAAGTTGAAACAAAATTAGAGACCATTTTGGAAACCCCAGAAATAAAGAATTAATTTAGATATTTTGAATATTACGGTTCATTGGTAATTAGATAATTAGAGCTAATTATAGTTAGTTTAGGGTTTACTTAGAAACTTATGGCCTAATTAGGATTTATATTGAAATAAAGATTTGTTGGGTTAAGTAAGAACCATTTTAGAAATTGGGGTTAATTGGTATTATTTGATAATTAAGGTTAGTTAATAGGCGAGAAATTGTACGATAATTAATGGTTTAATTCCTATGCTTTTATGTACTTAATATTCTCATATATGTTTATTTCTCGCATATTTATTATTACGAGTGGAGGAGCACCAATTGTATATTTCTTCTTTCTTTTGCAGTATTTGGTGCTATATTAAGTGAATGATGTTCCACAAGGAAGTTAAGAGACAAGGATCAACGAAACGGCAAAGAAAACTCAAGAATCAGGAGGTAGCATTGATGGCTCGCATCGTTGGTGAGGATGACTAGCGTCGGTCGTCGCGATGTGCGGTGTTGCGTCATTTGTGCGCGCGTCGATCGACGCCATATCGACGGGAAGCTGCAGTAGCGTCGATTCAAGTACCGTTAGTCGACACGGGCGAGTGATGCGTATCGATGCCTACGGCTGGCTCGCGTCGGTCGACGCTCTGTCGACGCCGACGCGGTTGAGTTATTTTAGGAAGAAACTTGCATGGAAAGAAAGAGTAATCCTATATAAACTCGTCCTAAACTCGTCCAAAACAGACATCAACACAATCCTAGGGTTCCAAGGCTTGAAGAGGGGATCCCAAATCACCCAACAAACAAGAGCTTGAAGATTCAAGACCAAAAACTCAAGATCTAAGCTTTCTCATCTCTTTTCTATCTTAGAACTATGTTTTATTTCTTTATTTTCTTGTTATTCTATGAACTCCTTGAGTGAGTAGATTTATTATCTAGTTCTAGGAATGTTGAAACCCTCGTGAAACTATGCTTTAATTAACTTATGCAAAATTGTCTTTCGTTCTTCATATGCGATTGCTTGTGTTATCTTGTTCACTTTTCATGATAAACTCATGACAAGATTGCTTAATTCTTAATTTGGCTTGATCACCTAGATTAGGGATTGGTTATCTATTGTTAAAAATAGTATTACTTCCCGTGTAATTGTCGTAATTTCTATTTTCATTGGAAGCAACTAATGATTATGCATCGTTAGGGATAACACAACATAAGTTAAATAAACCGAGCTTATGTGTTTATTGCTTAGATTAACCTATTTGCCTGGGTTTTAATGCTGTTGTTGGATTAAATCTAGAGAGCTTATTCTAGGTTGTTCAATAATTAGAATCAAATGAAGAGCTTATTTTAATTGAGTAAACGGTAAGGGCAAATTCGAGTAGCAGAGCTTATTTCTACTTAGGGTTTTTAGTTGCATAAGATGAATGGATTATGATATTGTGGTTCGTTAGATGAGTGGAACGAGGGTGGAAACTGAACTAGAACTAGAGCTTTATTATCATTGAACTTTTTGTTAAATATTTTATTGCTTATTTATTTTGCTCTCTTAGATTAGTTCACAATTTCTAACCCATTTATTTGTTTAATAAAATACGAATTGTCACAATCTAAACCACACTTCTCGTGGGATCGACCCTTACTTATCACTACTTCTAGTTGGTAGAGGAAAGCTAAGGAAAAACAAAATATTTAATTTGACGCTTAACGACGAGCGGTCAAATTTTGGCGTTTTGCCAGGGAGTGCCGATTTTAAGTTGTGATTTTTACGTATTTATTATTTTACGTTTTTAAAATTAAAAAAAAATCATAAATCTTTAAATTTTCTTTTGGAATGGCAGCGTACTCTCACAATTTTATTCTTATGATGCTAGGTATGGAATGGATAGGCAACCTTTTGGGAATGACGGATCGCGCTTCAATTATCAATACCCATAATACTATCCCAAGCCATTGGTTGAACAAAATTCCGGGCCATCGCTAAAGAACTTGGTGAAAACAATGACGGCTAATACTTTGCGACTCCAACAACACAAAGAGTGGGCTACGGAAAAGATCCCTCAGGTTCAACCATGCAGATTGTGCCATACATTCGATCATGTCACCGATGATTGCCCAACGCTACGAGCTAATATGAACGCCTATGGAGTGAGACCTAGAAGATGGCAAGAGGGAAGTTACGAGCCTTATTCTTACGATCCTTATCCTTACGAGCCAAGATGGGGGGACCCTCCAAATTTTCAAAGGGGACAAGACTTTTCGAATCAATATGATAACCGGCCACAAACACAAATAGTGTCCCCAGAGCTCATAGAGATGGTAAAAGACATAGAGATGAACACCTTGAAGCTCCAACAGAAAATAGATGAGTGGCAGCACGATGAACACATCATGCAGTCCAGCGTAAAGAATCTCAAAGCTCAAGTGAGTCAAATGGCAGACCACGTAAGCCAGTTGGACGTACAGTTAGAAGAACGATCGCCGTTTGAGCCTGAGGTGAATATGGGAAGCGTTAGTGCCATTATGCCGCAAGATGTGGAAGAATTCGAAGCTTCGGAGGTTCTAGCGCCTGAGTTAGAGGATGAATACGAGATGGAGGAAGAAGAAACAAGGCAGATATATGTTGACCATAGTCTGCCTAAGCTTACAAATGATGTTCCTAATTTCATCGTTTCTCCTATCGAAATTGAGCCTACGAATGATTCCATCATTTATCCGATCGAAGACGAGCCAAAGCCAAAGTCGTTGCCATCATGGACCAAGTACCAAGTGATGAAAGAGGATGAGGAGACGCTTGTGCGGGTTGAAGATTTAGAGAAGGTGGTGACTACGATTCCTCCATTTGAGGTGGTGGACGAAACTACATTTGCCAATTTTAATGAGAAGCCATCACAAAATCGGAAGGATCCAGTTAAGCACCCAACGGAGGATGCGGTGTACGAGGATGAATTTTCCATGAAGGTGGCAACCGATGACCTTCCATACATGGTGATAGACGACACTGTCTTTGCTAAGTCCTATGAGAAACCACTACCAAGTTGAAAAGATCCAGTTAAGCATCTGGCATTGAAAAGAGTGAGATTTGAGGAGGATGAAGTCATGGGGACTCCGTGTACTTTGAGACCTCCGCCGAAACCCCCATGGAATTGAGGGGTAGCACGTCGAGCCGACGACGATAAGAAAAGGCTCTTGTTGGGAGGCAACCCAATGTTTCCATTATTTTCGTTTTTATTTTTATTTTGCAGTTGATGGGAAAGAAAGCTTGGTTGATGTATTTGGATGATTGGGCCATCATATGAAGAAAGATCGTCGTGGAACTGAGACCCCCCTCGACATTTACCCGGGTGATTTCTTTTCCCTACTCTTCCCTAATAATATTTGTGATGTGCTTGTTCTTGTTTTATGTTCGCTTGAGGACAATCTAATGTTTAAGTTTGGGGGAGTGGGTTATTATTGAGGATATTGTGCTGAAAATTGATAAAATTTTGAAAATTTTGTGATAAATCCCAGGGGATTGAAAAGAAGATGGTTAAAAGTACTCGCTTAAATTTCTTGGATGAATTATGTTTCGGTTAAATTTTTAGTCGTCATTTGATTTAGAGGTCGATGGTACGCATGTTAGTGCTTTTGTGATTACTTTGTGGGGCGTCAATTCTAGATTGTTGCGTTGTTGGTGTGTATTTGTGGTTGTCGTACTCAATATGAGTTGTGTGGGGCCTTGAAGTTGGCGGTTGTGTGATAATATCTCGTTAGTCGAAAAAGAAGTCCAATAAAGTCCGGTTGGGGTATATCGGCATGGCGTAAGTAGAAAATTGAAAAATAAAAAAGAATTGAGGTGCCGAAACAGCTGCCTATCCGTATGTACCAAGTGCAAATTCGCTTATAAATACCAAGGGCGAAAATTCAATGAAGATGCTAGTAGCTCAACAAATTCTATGCACTTACCCAAGTGGCGCAATCCAACAAAAATCTCAAAAATGGCGGAGGTGAACTCAAAAAATCAAACACCAAATCAAAACGATCCTCCTATCCAGCGCCAAAACATTATCAAGTCAAGTCGAGAACGGTAGTGTGGAGCTGCGGGCCTCAATTGAAAAAAGTATAATAAATAAATAAATGGGAGAGGACGAGATATCTGATCATTACCAACAATGGATAGAGTCGAACCATTGAGTAGCGAGGGGGCACCATAATACATTGACGTGACGTATACGAAAAAGGGTTGCCAAACTGCTGGGATCACTTAGGTCAACACATGAAATGCTTGCAATTTCCAGAAATATAATGGTGTCTAGAGTTCGGATGAGTTCATTTGGTTAATTTGAGTGACTTACTTATATTATGTTTGTCCAATGCTTTAATTCTAATGTTGCTTGAGGACAAGCAAGGTTTAAGTTTGGGGGAATTTGATAGGCGAGAAACTGTACGATAATTGATGGTTTAATTCCTATGCTTTTATGTGCTTAATATTCTCATATATGTTTATTTCTCGCATATCCATTATTACGAGTGGAGGAGCACCAATTGTATATTTCTTATTTATTTTGTAGTATTTGGTGCTATATTAAGTGAATGATATTCCACAAGGAAGTTGAGAGACGAGATCAACGAAACGGTGAAGAAAACCCAAGAATCAGGAGGTAGCGTCGATGGCTCGCGTCGTTGGCGAGGATGACTCGCGTCGGTCATCGCGATGTGCGGTGTTGCATCATTTGTGCGCGCATCGATCGACGCCAGGTCGACGCCATGTCGATGGGAAGCTGCAGTAGCGTCGATTCAAAGACCATCAGTCAACGCACATACAGGTCGACACAGGCGGGTGATGCGTGTCGATGCCTACGGCTGGCTCGCGTCAGTCGACGCTCTGTCGATGCCGACGCGGCTTAGTTATTTTAGGAGGAAACTTGCGCGGAAAGAAAGAGTAATCCTATATAAACTCGTCCTAAACTCATCCAAAATAGACATCAACACAATCCTAGGGTCCCAAGGCTTGAAGAGGGGATCCCAAATCACCCAATAAACAAGAACTTGAAGATCCAAGACCAAAAACTCAAGATCTAAGCTTTCTCATCTCTTTTCTATCTTAGAACTATGTTTTATTTCTTTATTTTCTTGTTATTCTATGAACTCCATTAGTGAGTGATTGTTTTATCTAGTTCTAGGGATGTTGAAACCCTCGTGAAACTATGTTTTAATTAATTTATGCAAAATTGTCTTTCGTTCTTCATATGCGATTGCTTGTGTTATCTTGTTCACTTTTCATGATAAATTCATGACATGATTGCTTAATTCTTAATTTGGCTTGATCACCTAGATTAGGGATTGGTTATCTATTGCTAGAAATAGGATTGCTTCCCGTGTAATTGTCGTAATTCTATTTCTCTGAAGCAACTAATGATTATGCATCGTTAGGGATAACACAACATAAGTTAAATAAACCGAGCTTATGTGTTTATTGCTTAGATTAACCTATTTGCCTGGGTTTTAATGCTGTTGTTGGATTAAATCTAGAGAGCTTATTCTAGGTTGTTCAATAATTAGAATCAATTGAAGAGCTTATTTTAATTGAGTAAATGGTAAGGGCAAATTCGAGTAGCAGAGCTTATTGATACTTAGGGTTTTTAGTTGCATAAGATGAATGGATTATGATATTGTGGTTGGTTAGATGAGTGGAACGAGGGTGAGAACTGAACTAGAACTAGAGATTTATTATTATTGAACTTTTCGTTAATTATTTTATTGCTTATTTATTTTGTTGTCTTAGATTAGTTCACAATTTCTACCCCATTTATTTGTTTAATAAAATACAAATTATCACAATCTAAACCACACTTCTCGTGGGATCGACCCTTACTTAGCACTACTGCTAGTTGGTAGAGGAAATCTAAGGAAAAATAAAATATTTAATTTGACGCTTAATGATGAGCGGTCATTAGTTATAGTTAGTTTGTGTTTTATTTAAAAAAAAATTATGGCCTTATTAGGGTTTATTCAAAAATAGAGATTAGTTAGGATTAATTAGAAATTATTTCAAAAATTATGGTTAATTGGTAATTATTTAGATAATTAGGTCTAATTATAGTTAGTTTAGTGTTTAATTGAAACCTTGTGGCCTAATTAGTGTTTTTTTGAAATAGAGATTAGTTAGAGCTAATTAGGAGTTATTTTAAAAATTAGGTTTAATTATTAATAACTTAGATAATTGGGGATAATTATGTAATTAGTGTTCAATTATGAGTTTATTGTGATATTAGGGGTTAATTATACAATTAGTGTTTAATTGAACTTGATGAGTTTTTTATATGTTGTTTTGTTTGAATATACAACTTATATGTAACTTTATTGAATTATGAGATGTCATTTATTCTTATGAATATTTGTGAAATTTATTCGTGTTACGATTGTTTGGTTTTGTGATTGGCACTTGGTGTTGTGGTGATGATGTGGTGTATGACGCCGGACGGGAGGTTTTGTCCCTCTAAAAACGAACTTGATGTTTTGAAATGTGGTGGTGGTTTTGAAAAGTGGCGGTAAATGTTGTGTTTAATATATATGTTTTGAATTGTGATTTTGAATGTTGTGTTGATGACATGTTAAATTATTAAATATTATACACAAACCAACAAACTATGTTGGTAAACCATTGGTTATCGATAGATCGATTATGTTCTTCTTTCCACACTCAAACACCTTTGCTTAGACTTGAGATTTTGTATCAAATAGAGAGGTTGATAATAAATTCTATATTGTCCATTTAATTGGACAGTTTGAGAATGTTATTGTTATGTGATTATCTTAATTAATATGCATTTTGTGGACCTTTAAATTTAGGTTTCCATCTCTCTTTTGTTCTCGGGTGTACTGCGATATATATGTACTTAGAAAACTAAGGGGAGGTGCTACCAAAATTTTCATGTTTTAGAAAACATACTAAGATAATTGTATTATAGGAGATCGCATTATTGAATGGGATAGGACCCTTACCAACAATTCAATCGTTGTATGCCTACCCTCACACCGACAGCTTATTTATAATTTAATCGTCTATATATCACAAATTATCTGTGACTACATATGCAACATTAATAAGTAATAATTAACAATCACAAGATGAGTTCTAATCGGAGTTGGATGTATAAAAGGGGGGTGGAGGATTATCTATCCAACGCATTCATGGAAGGGGAGGAGAGTTCATTCAATCTGCACTCACGCATCATGCACTAAAGGATGGGAAGAAATTGAAGTGTTCTTGTATTCATAACAAGTGTAGGAATCGTAGTTACCATGAAGTCAACAAGATTAGGTTTCAACTAATTAAAAATAGATTCATACCAAATTAATATATGGACTTTCCATGGGGAAAGAGATCTTGTCACCACACATTGAGTCAACCCTAAGGTTCACGTTGTAGGACCATCTTATGTTGCTCTTGAAGAATCATCAAATATGCACACCATTATGGTTCATGAAGCAGGTCCTGACTTCAATGTGGTTGGTGATGCAGAAGAGCCACCAAATCATGAGGACTAAAAGTTTTATGACATGTAGAGAGCTGGAAATTACCCTTTGTATCCCACGTTCAAGAAAAATCTCATTTGTCTCTAGTTGCCCGCTTCGCGAATTTGAAGTTAGAGAATTGCATTTCTAAGAAGTGTTATGATCAAGTACTTGATCTAATCAAGGAGGTTGTGCCAAAAGATAGTCTTGTATTAGATAACTTTTACAACAATAAGAGGTTAATGAGGGGTGTGGGCTTATTGATTAGCACATATTTGTCCTTATTTTTATTAGTAATTTAGTTACTTTTTCCTATCGTTTTTGGTATAATTTGGATAGTTTGAGCTTCATTTTGTATTTTCATACTTCCAGCTTATTTTACCGCATTTTGATCTTAATTGATGCAAATAGGTGAATTACCTCTGTTTTTCACTTTATAGCTAAGTAACCAGAAGAGCTCAGTGCGTAAGGAATGAAGATTGATGATTAAGAGACAAGAATCGAGCTTTCCAGCGAAGAAGTAACAAGATTTTGAAGATAACGGTTAGCTCTAGCGGTAGCCTTACCGTTATTCCAATCGCTGAAGGTGGACTGAGAGCTTAACGATACACTTAACGATTACAAGCTGTACCGTTACCATCACCGTTAGAAGGAAACATAGACATTAACGATAGCTTTAGCGGTAGCTCTTACCGCTAAGTGCTACCGTTATCGGGCCCAGTAACCGACTTAAGAGACTTATTCTCCAAGAAATCGGAAATCTATAAATACCAAGCCATTAATCTAACTTTGAGGCATATATAGGTCATTATAAACTTACCAAAAAGTATTCCTAGGGTTAGAATCTCGTTTTTAACATTAAATAGCTTAGATTAGAGATCAAGATCAAAGATTCGACGCTTGCGAGTTCCGAAGACGTTCGATAGCGCGCGGCCTGTTCCTCAACCAAGATCCATCGTTTCCTTTGGAGTAGCTGAAGATATTTCTGCAAATCCTAGATTTAATAAGTTCTCTTTTCCTTTTTATTGCTTTATTAGTTTAATTTTCATAAGTTTAAGCTTTAGATTTTCATTTATGTTTAATGTTTTTGTGTTCGAACTTGGATTGATCATGAACTTGAATTCGCTGAATACTTAGATATTCATTTTTAAAATTAATTTAGTTTATTTAATGATTGTTGTTTAATAATTGAATTTAAGTTATAATGCAAATTGGCTCATGCTATTGATTGCTTTAGGTTATTAGATCTTGCTTATGCTTTTTAGATTTATTGCTAGTCATGCTATTTGATTTGGTTTATGATAATTGATTATCGCTGCGTTTTAATTCTAGGTTAAATTACCATTAGATAATTTCTTAGTTCTTAAGCTTAAGTAATTGAAATTAGTTTAATTTATGCTTTTAAATTCTAGTTGGTAAAATTAGTTATAATTAAGTTCACTACTACAAAAAAACGCCATCAGAACAGGGTTATAGCCATCGGTTGTTGTCAACAGCCGATGCATGTAGTCGCGTGGGGTCTTTTTTACAATTAAAAAAATTTATATGCGTTTAAACCAAAAACCGATGCCTATAGTCGCGCGGTTTTTTTCGTAATAAATAAAAGTTGTAGGCATCGATTATTTTTATACAACCGATGCCTATTTATCAATAACATCGGTCGTTATTAAGAAACCGATGCGTATAATAATAAAATAACCGAAAATCTTCATTAAAATAAATAGACATCGGTCGTGGTCAAACAATCGATGCTTATTAATCTGGGAAAAAGTTATAGCATCGGTTTTTGTAAATCAACCGATGGCTATAATAATAAAAATAAATCAAATAGTTTCTTTAAAATATATAGGCATCAGTTTATAATAACAACCGATGCCCATAACCAAAGCCGAGCATCGGTTCCTTGTAGAACCGATGCCCTTATAAATCTAATTACGCGTGCATCGCGGGAAAAAGGCGAAAAAAATTAGCTGAGAAAAATTTCAAAATCCTGAGCGTCGGTTTTTTCTGACACCGACCGATGCACATAATAATAAAAACATCCGGAATTTATGTAAAGTAATATGCATCAGTTGTTGTATAAGAACCGATGCCTTTAACCAAATCCGAGCATCGGTTCTTTATTAGAACCGATGCCCATTCAAATTTAATTACGCACGCATCGCGGGAAAAAAGTGAATAAAAGTTGGACTCTAAAATTTCAAAACCTTAAGCATCGGTTTTTAACTGAACCCGATGCATATAATAAATTAAAATAATATTAGCATCGGTTTCTTTTCCAAGCCTATGCTAATGATTTTGGCATCATACTATATGCATCGGTCTCTCTCTCAACAATCGGTGTATATTGTGAATTGATGTCTTCTTTGCAATGCCGACATTTTTTAAATTAGAAGAAAGAACTCATAATTCTGAATTGAATCTTCACATTTATAATTGATGAACAGAAATTTAAAACCTATCCCATTATTCTACCCAAATATCGTTCATCTTTGCTATTGAACTTTCAATTGAATTTTTCGAAATAACCACGAAAACCTGCCAGCTTATTTTTCCCTCTTTGTGCACCGTCTCTTTGCAAATCGATCTGCTCAAGGTATGTATTTATTTTTTATACTTATTATTTTACATATAATTTATCTGCATATGCATTTGAAGAGGCATGAAGCAGCATTTATTTAACCTAGAATTCAAAGCGTTTGTGTTGTTCACACACTGGAATTGAATATTGTCTGATGCATCGGGAAATTGAAAAGGCATCGATGCATCGAGAAGTTGAAAAGGCAGCGAGAACTCAAAGAGGTGCACTAAACTTGTATAAATACCCCTGTTTATGGAAAATTTTAATCTTCAGAACTAAACTCTTTGGCAAAGAATTATATTTTAATCTCCATCACAAATAATGGCTGACTCATGCTGATGAAGCAAATGCAGGAAGAACGTTCCGCAGACATGTGGAAAGTAGCCGTCCAGTTAGAATCACTTACCCACATTTTTAGCACTATAAATGCTCACTGGGGATGAGGTGGTGCTCTCCATCTCCTAGATCGAATCTATTCTCACCAAGATTGGGCACGGTTTGATGATGATGATGTGGGTCGTGCTCAGGCGGGGATGAAGATGAAGGTTGCCGACGGTTGATTCTTTCTCATGCATTTGTAATTTTTATTTTGCATTTGTAACTTTTTTTACTTTTGCTAATTGGAATAAAAATCAGTATTATCAATTACTATTTGCTTTTATTTATAATTAATTAATTTGTGCTACTTAATAGTAAGGAATAAATAAGATTTAGTTTTGTTTTGAACTTTAAGGACTAAAAATTATAAACAAGTTCGGCTTAATGTAATTATCACAAAATTTCAATTGACTGATACACATAAATACAGAGTGTTTAACTAAAATGGTACATCATTTGATACGTCGTAGTTTTAAAGAAAGTTATTCACGATGGATATGGCATGGTGAAACTGTACCTCCGGCTGATAATATTGCTCACTTGACAGCTTCGTCTACGTATGATACTAGTGATAGTAATACAGAGACCGACGAGGATGTAGATAGCGATCGATTAGATGAAATGTTGCATGATAGGCAAAAATATTTTTTTAGCCCGTTAAGTGACCACTCTTTGACATTTAGTCCAGTTTTTAGGCGGTCACTGGACCAAAAATCAGCAATTAGTCCACTTAGTGGACTAATTTTCAAGTGTGATCCAAAACCGGACTAAAAGTTAAAGAGTGGTCACTTACCGGACTAAAAAAATAATTTTAGGTTTTTGGCGAGTAAGTGTAATTAGGAGGCAATTGTTCAAAAAAATATGATATAGGTAAAAATAAAAATGAAATATYTGGGAGGAAAAAATCCCTATTTATTTTTATTTTTAATTTTAGATTGTAGGTTTTTAATTTATTCTATTACTTATTTATAACTTGTAGGTTTTTATTGTATTGCTTATTTATCAAAATGTTCTAACACATGAGTGTTGTTCGAGAAACCAGAGACGAACACCCTTATTTTGTATTTATTTYTTATCTTTTACCGCCTAGATCCGTCACTTACTTTTCACCACCCACCAACGTTCTTTCTTCTTTCTGTTTGGCGGTGGCACAATGACGACACCTATGGCGGTGGCGATGACGGTGTAATGGGCGACGCTAATGGAAGAGTTGGAGTGGTGGTGGAGGGTTGAAGGAGATGATATCTTTTAGGTATTTAGTATTTGTGGGATAATTTTGACATTTTTGTTGAGTTTTTTTATGGGGTGAACTCGTAAATAAATAGTGTGCGTATATTCGCTCTCTAAAACAAATTAAATGTAAATAACTCCACTTTTATATATTATGAAATAGTTTTTTGCAGATTACATTATACATCTAATTATAGTTTATCTTATTATCATCACACATATCAATAGTTTTTAAACTAAGCAAAATTATTTTTTTAGTCCGATAAGTGGTCACTCTTTGACTTTTAGTCCGGTTTTAGACCACACTTGAAAATTAGTCCACTAAGTGGACTAAATGCTGATTTTTGGTCCAGTGACCTTCAGTTTTCGGTTTTTCCGGTAAAGATGACCTGCTGTAGGCGGTCACTGGACCAAAAATCAGCATTTAGTCCACTTAGTGGACTAATTTTCAAGTGTGACCAAAAATTGGACTAAATATCAAAGAGTGGTCACTTACCGGACTAAAAAAATATTTTTGCCTTGCACGATATAAGAGGTGATATCGATAATGTTGCTGCGTTTGGAGGATTATCTGTTGATGCTGGGAAATCATTGTACCCTAACTGTACTAAATTTACAAAGTTATCGTTCATGCTTAATCTATATAACCAAAAGGCAAAGAGTGGATGGAGTGATACGAGTTTCTCGGGGTTACTAGAGCTTCTAAAAGATGCGTTTCTTGATGATAACGAGCTTCCCACTTCAACTTACTAGGCGAAAAAAATGTTGTGCCCGTTGGGTCTGGTGATCGAGAGGATACATGCATGTCCAAATGATTGCATATTGTATCGGAATGAATTCAAGGATTTGCGGGACTGCCCAAAATGCGGGGCATCGTGCTATAAAAAAACAGGCAGTGATGATGGTGGGCTTGTACATAAAAATGGACCTCTGGCCAAGGTGTTGTACTATCTTCCGGTTATTCCTAGATTCAAACGGTTGTTTTCAAATGCTAAGGAAGTGAAGAATTTGCAGGGGCATGCTGAAGGAAGGAAGAAGGATGGAAAACTAAGACATCCAGCCGATTCTCCGCAATGGAGAAACATTGATGGTAAGTTTCCCGAATTCGGTAGTGAGAAGAGTAATATTCGGCTTAGACTGTGCACGGATAGAATGAACCCACATGGAAACATGAGCAGTCATCATAGTACTTGGTTGGTTCTTTAAACAATTTATAATCTTCCTCCTTGGCTATGCATGAAGTGAAAGTACATCATGCTGTCTTTGTTGATATCCGGACCTAAACAACCATGGAATAGCATAGATGTGTACTTGGCACCTCTTATTGAGGATTTGAAAAATTATGGAATGAGGGTGTGACCGTCTTTGATGCTTATACTCAAACAAATCTCACCTTACGAGCCATGATATTTTGCACGATAAATGATTTTCCAGCCTATGGTAACTTTTCACGTTATGCAAATAAAGGAGCTAAGGCATGCCCATTTTGTGAAGATGAGACAAGTAGTATTTGGCTGAAAAATGGTAGAAAAAATGTGTACACGGATAACAGGGCCTTTCTCCCAAGCCAACATCCTTATAGAAAAAAAAGAAGATTTTCAATGGGAAAACTCTAGACCGAGTTGCTAGATCACCATTATCCGGACGTGTAATTTACGATCGTGTTAAAGATATTGATGTTGAGTTCGGAAAACTTTCTAAAATTGTCTCAATGGGTGGTTGGAAGAATAAATTCATATATTGGGGTCTACCATACTGGGAACATTTGTTGGTTAGACATTGTATAGATGTGAAGCATGTTGAAAAGAATGTATGTGACAGCGTTATTGGAACATTATTAAACATTCCGGGTAAGACGAAAGATGGTATTAACTCTTGACAAGACTTGGTGGAAATGGGGATCCGGGAGAAGTTAGCACCGAAAATGACTGACAAGCGAACTTATTACCTACTGAAGTGTAGTTTTTCGTGGTTCAAAATATTTGAAAGTTCATTTGGCTCGGTGTGATTGGAAATCGTTTCAATTGATGAATCAAGGTGTTTCAAGCTTGAAAAATAAAGGAAAAATGAAAATAAAGCAAATGAAATATCTAAACTACCCTAGAAATTGAAATAGCAAATTGGTCGGATGCCTCGGTCGTATGCCTTAATTGAAAATGCAAGGAATTAATAAAAACAAGCAAAAACAAGCATTGTTTCATCGAGTACTACCATGCATGCATAAGGTACAACCATGCATGAAAACTCAAATAAAGCAAATTACCAAAAATTGAAAGCACCAATAGAAAGAGCAAGGAAAGTTAACGTGAAAGTTCAAAACTTGGAGGAAAACAACGAAAAACGAAGAGTAGATCTAGGATTCAATTTAAAACTATGCATGGAAACTTAATTCAAAATAAAGCACAAGTAAAACTCAAAGTCACGATGCTCCAAGGCTTGATCTACAATCTGGATGTGTCACTCATCCATAATTCATAGCCAAATCACAAGTTTCATCATGGAATCAAGTAGCTAAGGCAAAATGCATAATTGAAGAACATGCATGGAAATGAAGAACAAAGCTTGAAAGTAAAAGGAGAGCTTACTAAAATTAAATGGAGAATTCCAAACTTGAATTACAAATGAAAGTKCTAATCCAAAGGAGTATTTGGATTCTTCTTGAGCTTACAAACCCAAGGAAATTGCTTGAGAATTAAATCTAAAACCTAAGAGAGAGAAAGTAGATCTAAAGAGAAAAATTGAGAGAAAAATTCATTCCCAAGCCTCATGCAAGAGTTGGGGAAAGAGAGGATATTTTTGTGGGTTAAAAATGGGGTTTATATAGCTATTAGTAGGGGCAAAATCATAAATTCGCGCTGATTCCCGGACTTCCAGTCGATCGACTGCTAGTGGCCAGTCGATCGACAGTAAGTGGTCGATCGACTGCTTCTTGGAGAAGTGTCGATTTTTGGGAAATCTCTGGAATCCGGTCGATCCTTGAGCAGTTCAGTCGATCCGGGAGGGGCGGTCGATCGGCTACCAGTCGATTGGACAGCAAGCAGTCGATCGATTGGTTCTTGAAAAGGAGAGGAAGTCACTGGAATTTAGTCGATTTTCAACCTTTCAGTCGATTCTTGGAACGGCAGTCGATCGACTGCCAGTCGATCAGGCTGTCGATCGGTAGCTTTTCAGTCGATCTCAGCTTCTTCCGGCACGGTTTCTTCGTTTCGGCACAGATTCTGGACTTTAAGGTCTCGACTCGATCTTGGACACCTCCCAGTGTGACTCAGAGCAACTCTAACTCCCTTGGCCACCTACAACATAATAATTTGGACTCAAAAACCCCATGATTTATCATTACAACACACCAATCAATCTCAAACTTACAAATGATAGAATAATCTAAAACCTTAACAAAATAAGACTCAAACTACTACAATTAACGCTAAACTCTAACTAGAAACACAAGATAAAATGCCACAATTACATGCAAAACACCTACCTCCAGCTTGTTATACCATGTCAAAACAAGAGAAAATTAGTTTTTGTGAGTGTTTGAATAAAATCAAGGTTCCTTTTAGTTATTATTCGAATATTAAAAAGCTCGTTTCAATGAAGGACCTGAAATTGGTTAGTATGAAATCTCATGATTGTCATATCTTAATGCAGCACATACTACCGGTTGCAATTCAAGGCTCATTACCAAGAGATGTGAGGCGTACCATAACAAAGCTTTGTCGTTTTTCAGCGCAATTTATAGTAAAGTTATTGATCCTGAGATATTAGATGATTTGCAGGCCGACGTTGTTAAAACTTTATGCGAGTTTGAAATATTTTTTCCTCCATCATTTTTTGACATTATGGTGCACTTAATTGTCCACTTAGTTCGAGAGGTTAAGTTGTGTGGGCCAGTTTTCTTGAGGTACATGTACCCATTTGAGAGATACATGGGTATATTAAAAGGATTTGTGAGGAATCGTTCTTGGCCTGAAGGGAGTATCATTGAAGGTTACTCTGCCGAGGAGGTAATTGAGTTTTGTACAGAGTACTTAGCGAATTTTGAAACTATTGGCATTCCTAAATCTCGCCACGAGGGAAGGCTTGCAGAAAAAGGTACTATTGGGCTCAAAGCATTCTTTGCAAATTCTGAATTGCGCATCCAGGCACACAAACTCGTATTGCCAACACATTTCCGAGGTCCATCCATACCTCGATCGGCACATGTCCATTTTAAAACAGCAGAACCCTTCGAGGGATGAAATATGGGTGACCAGAGAACATAATCGCGCATTTTATGAATGGTTCAAAGAGACAGTAATGCAAGAGTTATCTAGGACACCTAATAACATCACCGAAATATTCAAGTGATTAGCATATGGCCATTCTTCACATGTGAGGTGTTATGAAGGTTATGACATCAATGGGTATACGTTTTACATGAAACATCAGGATGACAAAAGTGTGCTGCAGAATAGTGGTGTCTCAATAGTTGCATTAACGAGCGATTATTCGAGTGCGAAAGGTAAAGGACCAGTGGATGCTTCTATGTTGTTCTATRGGGTCATTGAGGACATTTGGGAACTTGACTATAAATTGTTCAAGATTCCTCTTTTTTGATGTAGTTGGGTCGACAACGGACGGGGTGTGAGGGTTGATGATTTGGGATCCACTTCGGTTGATTTTAGTCGGTCGGGGTATCGAGATGATCCATTTATACTTGCATCACAAGCAAAACAAGTCTTTAATGTTTCTGATCCTGCCAATTCTAGGTGGTCTCTGGTCCTCCCCAGCAAAAGGAGTATTGTTGGTGTTAGCGAAGTCGTAGATGAAGACGAGTACGACCACTTCGATGAAACCCCACCATTTCCCATTGATATTAATGAACCTCCGATAACCTTAGGTGATGGTTATATTCGTTCTGACCATGGAGAAGGAGAGTGGATTGACAACCAAGATTAATGCACTTAACGTGTAAGACTATTTTTTCGGACGGTGAAATTTACTTGGTCATAATAAATTATACCAGTTTTTTCTGACTCATTTTTTAACTCAATTATAAACAGACATCCTTTTGCTTGGAAGCAGCTTCATACGGGGTTAGGAATCGACTCATCACTGTGTCTTCTTCTCCATGGTGGTTGCTCATTGTGTTTTTTTATTTTATTTTATTTTATTATTATTCTTTTTTTGTGTGTGGTTAAAAACACACACACACACACACACACCTTTTATTATTGTTTCAGTCTGGTTTTGTTATTGGTGGAGCTCCCTTTGTTTTGGTGGATTTGGTTCTTTTACCAAAATAGCAAGTTATGAAAGACACTGTGTAAATTCATATTGACAGTTTATGGAAAATTTTCAGTTTTAACCTAAGTGAAATGTGGTTGAAAGCCAAAACCCAAGTGTGGTTTTTGTAATGATCTCTTGTGTAAGTATGAAATTTGGAAGTGTTTTTATTATAAACATAAGTTTTGGATAGGTTTATTTTTATAAATATTGATTTTGGATAGGGTATAGATTTAATATTTAATTATTGAGAGACGTTATTCTGTAATTATGAAATTTGAAGTGTTTGTATTATAAGTATAAGTTTCGAATAGGTTTATTTTATAAATATTGATTTTTTTTTGGGTAGATGTATATTTACCCATAAAATTCAAACCCGTGCCTAAACAATAAGCTTTCTTCTTGATTTTTTCCTGCTAGAATAGGCCAGTAGCATCGGTTATTAACATTAGCACCGATGCTTAAAGTATATCTAAAGGATCGGTTATACAGCTCACTTCAAAATCGATGCTTAGAATTTGTCAATGGAATCGGTTGGTATACAGACAACCGCTGCTTAAAGTATGTTCATGGCATGTGTTTTATGTTAAATTCACAACCGATGCTTAAAGTATGATGACTGATTACCAAATAATTTTCAGGCTCACTGGGTAGCTCGGCAGCACTTCGTCTAATCAAAATAATTAAAGTATTCATTTTGTTTGCATGCATAAACATTATTTTTTTTAAACCTACTTATTTAAGAGAAAATTAGACATTCCAGCACAAAACTCACAAATTAGGAATACCTAACAGTCATTATTTTCTTGTTTTGTCATTTGCCTCAAAATCTCGTGAAAGATTTTTTTGGCATAAAAGTGGAGTGAGTTTATTGGTAACATACAAATAATTATGTGTGGCCAACTAATTAAGGGAAAATCTGGAACTACAAAATATTTGCATGTTTCCCAATAAAAAAAAGGTTTGTCTTCAATAAACACCATGGATACCTGCAGGGAGTAGTAATCATTTCATATAATTAGTAGGTGTCAATAGCATACCATTTTCACGTAAGCTGAAATTATGATGAAAGGTGGTTTGTGGTTTGAGGTCATGTCAATTTAGTTATCAATTTCAGTCTTTTGAGCTGCACAACCTCTTAAATCTTCTATTTAAATCTACCATCACAATAGTTTCAACTCACTTTTGTCCTCTTTTGTAATCCTCTCTCTTCATATTTTCTTAATCATATATGATGTCGAGCTCGGGGTTCGGAAGCAGCGACAGTAAGGTTGATCCATCCGGACTCGTCGAACAACTCGAGGTGGAGATATTCCACCTCAAAAAAGACTTTGTGGATCAATTATCCCATATTGTTGAAATTCTTCTCGAAAGCCAACACTATGAGGAAGAGAGGGATCGCCTGGCAGCTGAGAAGGAGGTGTTGAAGGAGAAGCTGAAGAAGTATGAAGATAAATGAACTGTTGTTGTCTTTCTTTTTAATTTTTTTTAATTTCCGTATGGTTTATTAATAAAATTTCCGTTTTGTGTTGATATTCTCTACCATTATTTGCCGTTTTCATCCTTTCTTGATGTTGTGGTTGATTATCTATTTTGTCATTATTGTACAAATCTATTTTTATTTTTTTTTTCGCACAAATAATTCTATGCTTATTTCTGTTTCAACCTTTGATTACAAGATACATTTATTAAAAATAGCCTTTCGTTGGTATATACATATCAATATTGATCTAACAAACTATATTCGTTTCAGGCTATATTTGAGATGCCAAAAATGCCAAATTATATATAAAAAACAAATGGTAGCAACCAGTTAGAAAAACAAAGCAATTTGAAACACCAGCAAAAAAAAAAATAAAAATTTATCGAAAAAAAATAAAATTACAAAGCCATTCAAATTGGAAATTATTAACAACAACCGTTGGCATACATCATAATTTGGGACACCACATGAAAAGGAACAATCTTAAATGTAATAATAAGGGTTTGATAGCTGCGTTTTATTCCTTCCCACCAGTAGCTTCCTTTACTGCATAATCCCACCTATCCCACACCGCCTTTCTAAGAGGAAATTTGGCAATTTAAAAATGTTCTCCTCCGTTGGGCCATTCGGAATCAACCACTAGTCAAGGGAATCACTATTGGGCTCGACTGGGCCTAGAACTGCTTTGCTTGATGGACATGGTGCGTGGCCCGGGCTTTGATCTTTAATCGGATTTGCTAGGACCTGCCCGTAGCCCGTCTAAAGATTTTTTCCTAAGATCTTAATAGTAGCATCGGTTATTACCAATAAGACCGATGCTTAAAGTATGTCCATAGGACCGGGTTTGTATGAAAACAGCCGATGCATATTTTATTGGTTGACCTTCTGGTTAGATATTTTTCCCGCGCTTTTCTTACCAGCAATGAATATGCATCGGCTCTTATCCAACAACCGATGCTTAACCCTAATTTTTACGATATATACCTCAAAAAACACAAAATCGGCCTTGAAGAATTCGTCCACACATCTTGCCGAATTATCATCTATCCCAGATTAAGGATGACTTTAATTCCGACATTCACCAAGACCATCCTCATGCCGATGTCACGTTTCATGGTATATGTGATTTTATTTCATCCATTTTTTTTCTTTTTTTGTTCTGATATATATTTTCTGATTATTGTTTGTTTGTATGATTTTTTGTAATTCTGAATAATTGTCGACACAATTGCAGCATATCCCGCAGAAAATCATCCATTTTTTTGCAGAGCTTCCGAGCAAGGATTTTAAATTGCGCAATCCCATCGGGCAAACTTGGGATGTCACAGTGGAGTTGTTTGGTGAAGATGGCGACCATGTTTGTTCTCCCCATAACTAACTCAAGTTTGTTAATGAACAACTTTGCGTGTTAAGTACCCTTATTCGATTTGTGTTATTCATTTTCTTCTGTGTTCAAGACGGTGATACGACTGATTATGAATTGTATTTCTTAGTATGTATATAATAATGCCATTCTTGATGTGTTGTTTAAGTTTCTACAAACTAGATACGACTGAGATTTTGCATTTATACTCTGTTTTTTTCTTGTTTTTTATTGTAGGCGCGGTTCACAGGGGAGTGGCTCGGTTTTGTGGATGACAACAAAATTAAAGAGGACTATTCCGTTGTCTTCATAAATAAAGAGACTTATATTTTTGACGTAATAGTCTTTGACGGCAAAGGCGTTATAAGCAATCGCTTTGTAGGTGTGAAAGATCCTGACATTGAGCTGACTCATTTTCCTTCTTTCAAAGTACCAGTATCGAAGACTGTTCTAGAGCGTGGACGAATAGTAAGTTGAAGATTTTTTAAATTATCTGCAACTAATACACTTTCCACCAATTATTGATATGACGTTAGCAGCTTCTAATCATGAGAGCTTTTTATAGGCCTTTCCAAATGACTTCTGGACTGAGCATGTGGTCCCAGGAGGTAATGGTCATCATGTGAAGGCTACAATTATATGGTTTGCTGATCGCAATTGGGTTGTTGATGTATCAAGCTGGGCATCAGATGGTCGCATTGTCCTTACTGGCTGCCAGGAGATGCTTGAAGAGTTATGCTTGCCACTCGACTCAACCTTCGCCCTTCATCTCGTGGATCTCCCATCTTTAGTTTTTGTTATCGTTTCATATTTAGATGTGTTTGGGATGGAATCAGATGTAATGGGAAATTAGATGTGTTTGGACTATGTTCATTGGATGTAATATCATGGTGAATGCTTAATCTTTTGCAGTAATGGTTGTTATGAGGCCATAAATTAATTACTTTATAGCCTTTTTATTTATGTGTCAGGAATTTAATAACCTCTAAGATTGGTTTATTTGTTCTCTTCTCCTAGCTTTTATTAACAAATCCCCTTTGTTCGAATAATTGATTGAGAGTTGCTCAATTAATTTAAGATTCCATTTTCTAACTTCTCTGGAAAATAAGAAACATACAAAATGGATTAATTTATCCTTCGATTAAAAAACAATACTCTTCCGATCCCAACACATGAACAACGGAACAATCACATTAGCAAATTTCCTTTCTCAGGTTCAGAACCCTAGCAAGGCAAACAATAAACGGCGTACAATACACTAAAACCACATACATCCTAGAGACACCTTTAGCTGTTTTTGATCCAGATAATAAACCAAGTAATCAAAAGCACCGTGCACAACCAACGTTCTCGATTTCGCTTCTCCTTACCATATTCTTCAAGCTTACAATTTTCAGCTGCAAGTGCTTTCAGCACTACTGCAGAACAGGGATTCCATGGCGCCTCATTCACGGCGGCTCCAACAAAACCGCCGTAAATATGATTTTACGGCGGTTTTCCAGAGAACCTCCGTGAAATCCACAATTTAACGGCGGTTCTCCGAAAACCGCCGTAGAATTCTACATTTTACGACGGTTGTCTTAGAACCGACGTTAAATCCGAACTAATTAACGTCAGTTCTTAAGGAACCACCGTGAATTAACGTGTACTCACGGCAGTCCTTTGAAACCGCCGTGAATGTGTTGAC
>BMAC01000048.1:1804817-1911510 GCA_014905375.1 Phtheirospermum japonicum | reverse complement strand
TACGTACATTTTCCCCCTATATTTGTGTCTCTTATTTTTTGAAAAGGTAACTTGCTGTTCTTTTTTACAATAACATCATAAAAATAATTCACTTTCAGGTCTTTATTGTCAATGTAGTAATGTACTGATTTTTTTTGTGGGCAATTGTTTCATGGGCAATTTGTGTCATAGCATTAATGTAATTTTGCTATTTTCCACAACCTGATTCTTTCTAGAGCCTTACTCTGTGTGTTTCCATTCATAAACCGCTTGAAGTTTTTCATTGGATGTAATATAAGATTGGGTGGTTCATCCGCTCATTTTGGTTTTAAAACTGTAAATGTTTAATATATAGGTAACAATTTTTTATTTTTATTGAAATAATACTTTGCGTGTTATTAACTCCTTGAGTGCAATGATTACTATTTGCAGGGCAGTTCGGACCTATTGGTCAAAAAAAGGAAAAAGAGGAAGAAACTTGGTATGGAATAATCTGGCGGTAAGTTATTTTTTAAGGTATTAACAATAAAATAGTATATTTATCGGTTACCCTAGTAGGCAAGTTAGTAAAGTTCTTCGACCCATTTCATTTTGACTTCACCGATAGATCTATTGATAGGGGGATATTGATCTGCTTTCATATGATTTTTGTAGTGTAATCAACAACCAGGAGGCAATGAGTGTGGTTATTATGTCATGAGGTATATGTTATGAGATTTGCTCTGGGGTCAGTATGAATGCTTCATTAGACAAGGTACGTGAAAACTCATTTTTATTAGTAAAAATTACTGAATATTTTTTAAACTCCAAACTTAAACTTCATTTTAAAAAGGACAAATTGAAATTTTGAATCGGAATGTGTAGCCTCATTTGGAGTTGAAACATACGACCAAGAACTAATCGACGAAATGCGTGAGCTATGGGCAGAATACATTACTCGGTAAATTACTTGTATATATGTATTTTTTTCTCAGTCTTAATTACTTTTTCTTTAGTTATTAAGTAATTTATTTTGTAACTTGGTGCAGAACATTATGAGGACGTTGGTGGATTTCCTCTGGATTTTCTTAGTTAATGTGACTCTTATTCATTCACAGGGAAAATCATGGAATGACAGATAGTAGTAAAGAGGTTGTCTAAGGATTCAGGGTTGGAATCCAAGAATGAGGTGTTGTTCGTAGCCAAACTTCAACACAAGAATGGAGGGAAGGCTCTTGGGGTTCTCCATGGAAGGAAACGAGATGCTTCTTATTTACGAGCTTTGTGCTGTTGAACATGATAGATTCTATGAGGTTGGGGTTTGTTTGCTACTTGTGCGATGAAAATAATTAGTTCAACTTGAGTTTTATTAGATAGGATGGGAATTTCTGCATTTGAATTATTTATTATTGAGTAAAATGCTTTTTTTATATTAAATTAATTTTTTGCAAATGGTAATCATCAATTTTCTGGACAGGTTTTAAAATAAAGTTTTTGAAATTCTGGAAATTTTTATCAAAAAATTTGTGCATCGGTTTGTGCAAACCGATGCATATAATCAGCAGCGGCATCGATTTGGATGACAACAACCAATTCTTACATTCTGTTTTTAATATTGTTATATACATCAGTTCTTGACAACTAAACCGATACATATAAGTAAAAAATCGATATCGGTTACTCAACAACGACCGATGCATATAGTTAACTATAGGCATCGGTTATGTAGAAAAAAAACCGATGCCTATAGTTAACCTGTACGCATCGGTTGTGAGATAAAAACCGATGCCTAAATCTCACCACGAGGCATCGGTGTTTTCAAATAAACTGATGCGTATACATAGACATTAAGCATTGGTTATTTGTCAAATTCAATGCCTATAGGTGCACTATAAGCATCGATTATGTTGAAAAAACCAATGCCTTTAGAGGACATTAGGCATCGGTTTTTGTAGAACAAAAATGATGCCTATAGTGTACCTATATGCATCGGTCGTTATATAAAAATTGATGCCTATAGTTCACATACAGGCATCGATTATTTTCTAAAAACCGATGCCTTAGGGACATTAGGCATCGGTTGTAGAATAAAATCGATGCATATAGGTACACTATAGGCATCGGTTGTTGTACAAAAAACTGATGCGTTTAGTGAAAATTAGGCATCGGTTTGTAATCGAAACCGATGCCTATAGTGCACCTATAAGCATCGGTTATTTTTCAATAACCGATGCCTTTGGTGACTGTATATAGACATTAGGCATCGGCTTGTGATGACTATATGCATCGGTTATGGTCAAACAACAGATGCCTATGTCTATTATAGGCATCGGTTGTAAAACTAATGCCCAAAGTTAGGTTATAGGCATCGGTTGTAAAACCGATACCTATTAGCAAAAACAACCGATGCTGTTGGAGGTTTTCTGTAGTAGTGGTTCATGCTTTTCAAATTAGTAGTTAATAATCAAAAACAAACAAAACCTCAATTTGTATAAGTTTATGTGCTTAATTGTGATTAAGAAAACATTCGAGATACCGAATCGTTGTCCTCGAGAGAATCAACTTGAGTCAACTTCCCACCCTACAAGTGTCCTCATACTCTTGCGTGCAAGCTTGAATGTTTTTATTTAAATATATATAATTGGGGTGCACAAAATCTTGAATCAAAAATTTGGCACCGTTGTTGGGGACAACAAGTAGGATTCAAGGATATTTTTTGTTTTATTTTCTATTTAGTTATTATTTGTATAATTGCGCTTGTTTGGATTTTGCCACTCGGTACGTTGATTTGTTGTTGATTTTATACAAGGTAGATGATCACTTCAACTCGATCTTGCACCATTTATTGACAACATTCATTTTTCAAATCCACCGAGACCAAGTCCCCTTTCTATTCCCGAGAGCGTTTCTTCTATAGCTACTGATTTTGTTTGCAATGATATCCCAAAGGCAATGTTAGGAGCACATTCTGTTCGTAATGGTAATGTCGGTAATGGACCACCTAGATCTCCACGTCGCAATTGAGATGAATACAATAGTGTACCAATCCGTTTGCAAGGACAAGTGCATCCCCGAGCTTATTATTGATCTGAATTCCATCAAAACATGGAGAATAGGGAACAAGACATGGAGAGGAATGGAGAAATCCATAATCAGCATAACGAGTATATTGACAATCATAGACGACTAGATGTTTGGTTGGGAAATCAAAACCATGGCTTCGAACAGGACAATTTTGAAGGGAGATACGTGCGCAAAAATAATTATGAGACGAACGCATATGACAATCACTACCAGAGGGCTAATGACCGAGTTGGAGAGCCGAGGGGTAATCGAGCACCTTGATAGCGCGATTTGGCATGTCCGAAGGTTGTGCCTTTTGGGTCAGCTATTGTTCTTGGACCAACTGCAAGGGAAGTGGAGATTAAACCACATCAAATTAATTTACTTCCGACTTTTCACGAAAATGCCCATGAAGACCCTTTAGCGTTTTTAAACTACTTTATTGATGAAGTGGGTAGATTTGTGGTTAATGGCCTTAACCGAAAGGAGGTGAAAATGATTTGTTTTCCCTATAGCATGAAGGACAAAGCGATGATGTGGTTACTATCCTTAGAATCGAGATCGTTAACTGATTGGGAGATGATAAGCGAGAAGTTCCTCAATCAATACTATTCGGCACAAATAATGGGGCATCTTCGGAGGCAAATTGCTACCTTTGAACAGTTGGAGGGAGAATTATTTCATGAAATATGGGAGCGTTACAAGACACTTTTACAAGCATGCCCCCATCATAACTACTCCCCCGAGATGATTAATTCATTTTTCTTTGATGGTTTGTTGAACATTGGAAAAAGTCAAGTTGAAATAGTGGCAGGAGGAGATTTCGGAGATTTAACGGCCCTCGAGGCAAAACGAGTGTTGGAGAAGCAGAGCGAAAAACCTAGACAAACTAAATCTCGACATCGTGAAATAAAAGTAAATGAAGTACCCACAACCGATACATATAAGGATGAAGGAGTTGGTCAAACAATCAAGGAGAAGTGTAGGGAAATATTTAACAAGGAATTAGCAGCATGGAAAGCCGAGCGAGCGAGCTGAGCTTCTTCCATGAAGACCGTTGCGACATGTGACCAATGTGGATCTACCGAACATTTAGTGAATATGTGTCTAACCAACAATGAAAACGAGAGGACGTTAACGCCATCCAGTATTTTTCAAACCAACAACATTCAGGGCAGAAACTACCACATACGCAAGCACCACTACCACCACCCCAAGCAATTTCCATATGCAAGGGAAAGTGCTTACTAAAGTTCATTTAGATGATCAGCTACTGGTTTGGCAGCAGAATCAAGTGGCCGAGACTATTAGAAATCGGGATGGACTCGCATATGTTAGAAATGAAGTTGCGCAGTTTAGAAATGAAGTTAGAGATGAAATGAAGGAACTAAGAAAGACTATGAACGACCTCACTAAAAGCACTCTTGAGAATTCAGCTGGCCAAAGGAAATTAGAGATAATGATCGGTCAAATATCGACCTTTATAGCCAGGAATTCAAACGAGAATGATAGATTTCCGAGTCAAATGGAGCAAGCCTTGGCTATTCATGTCTTGCGGAGTGGAAAGGTAATAGATAAAGGCATCGAGCAAGGTAAAGATGAAATCGAAGAGGTAGCCAATATTCCAACGCCAACTCAAACTCAAACAGATTTGTCTATCCCAGTCGATCAGATGCACAAATCCCCAAACCCGTATGTCCCGGGGTCGTTGAAAAGGAAGAGTTCGAATCCAGACCCCTCTCTTATAACAATTAACGACCCGACCAATTCCTCGAGTACGCCACCAAAGAAGTTGACACCCTCGATTTATGATCATGTTCCCTTCCCAAGACGCCTATGTCCGTCCAAAGAAAATAAAAAATTAATGGAGCTATATAATTTATTGAAAAATGTTAATATTAACCTTCCCCTGTTAGAGGTGATAAAGACGATGCCAACGTATGTGAAATCTTTCAAGGAGCTAGCATCAAGGGAAAGGCGCTTGTCTGCAAACCAACATGTGGCTTTGACAAGAGAAGTTAGTGCTATAATCAAGAAACCATTGCCACCCAAGGAGAAGGATCCCGGGAGTTTTTGTATTAATATTTCCCTCGAGAATGGACAGACGGCAAGGGGGATGCTCGATCTTGGTGGTGGCATAAATTTAATGTCCTATTCTATTTACAAGGAATTTGATCTTGGACCATTGAAGCCAACCACGATGCGACTACAGTTGGCGGATCGATCGATAAGGTTACCCTTTGGTATTGTGGAAGATGTGTTGGTCCAGGTAGGTAAGCTGGTGGTGCTAGTAGACTTCGTTATTATGGACGTTTGTGAGGTACATAGTGAAAATTAGGAGCACACCATTTTGTTGGGTCGGCCTTTTATGTCTACTAAGCATGCATTAATAGACGTGAACAAAGGGAGGATGACCATGTCCGTCTTAGGCGAATCAGTGATGTTTTCACTTCAAGATATCCATAACACTCCTTTGTTTATGCAAGATGAATGTTCATTTGTAGATCTGATCGATTCTTGCATCCATGACCTCCACTGCATTACCACTATAGACGAGTTTGACGTCGGGGACGACGATGAGCATTTGAGTGGGGAGGAATTAATCGAATTGCTGGGAATTGATTTAGGTGAAATTATAGATCGATTTGATGATTTTGTAATGAATGACGCATCTAACTCTGAGCTCAAACTAGATTTGATGCAACTAACAAATCATTTGAAAGACGTTTCCCTCGACCCGAACAAAGATTTTGAACGTACAAAGATCAAGGGCGAGGCATACGATAGCACTTGGACGACAAAGAAGAGGAAATCGAAGGAGGTTCATGGCAAGAAGTTTAATGACATGCAGTTCGAGGTTGGTCGATTAGTGCTTTATAATCACAAACGTAAGTTAGTTCCAACCGATCTCAAGACCGCATGGAGTGGACCATTTTTGAATAAAGAAATGGATGAGTATGGGGTAGTCACTTTGTACGATGAGAGCAAGAAGTCAAAATCTCAAGTCTATAAGCATCGAGTCAAGCTTTATAGCAATGGAAGAATGAAGACCCAAGATCGTAAATTGGTGGAGTTAGGAGATCCACCATAAGTTGGGAATTGATCGCACTTCATTGCGTCGAGCAAGCGAAGTTAAATGTTGCGCTTCTTGGGAGGCAACCCAATTGTTTGTTTTCTTTTTATTATCTTTAGTTTTTCTTTTGATTTTTATTTTATTTCTGTCTTTATGTTGTGTCCATTGCCGTGGTACATTTATGTGTGCGTGATGGGCAGGAAATTCGAAAAAATTTGCCAAGTCTGGGGACTTAGCGGTAATGAAGCTGTCACCATTACCGTTACCATCTTCCAGGGCATTAGCGACCAGAATCAATCGCTGAACGTACCGTTAGAAACAGTTGCGGGACTTAACGATGGAATAACGGTGGCTGCAACCGCTAACAGCGTCTGCCCGCCCGATTTTTACATTTTTATTCCTGCCGATCGAGGTCACAATCCGACCCAATTGAGCCATAATCCGGCAATTTACATCCCATGACGTGCCACCGGGCACTTTCGCGAGGTTGTTAGTCAAGCTAATTTAAATCACGACGATCGGATGATGTGTTGCTGTCACGATTTCAACATGGAGCGGCTAGACCTTTTGGATATTCAGGGACATTTTCCTTACCTCTCTTAATTTTACTTGTTCTTTGTTTATGGCAATACGGAGATTGCAAGATTTTTCGGAGGGGGGGATGGGTCAAGCGACTTGCTATTCTTATTTATGCTTAATTGAATTCGTGATTTGTGATATATAATAATTAAACATAATTAAACGTGATTGATTGTTATTCCTGCGCTGAATTGTGTTTGTCTGGCTTGCCTGTCAAAGTTACCTAAGTATGATTTGATGTTATTGTCTTTGAGCGTGTATAAGTGCATAATTTTTTTTCAAAATTATTATTTATATACTGTAAAATGGTACTTGAACGCAAATAATTTCGCAGAACCTTAAAAGCAGCGTCAATTCAAATCTTTTCATGCAAAAGCCAGTGAGTAGCCTGAGTGTTTATCATCATTGCATGTACTTGAGTGAGTTCTGTTTTGAGATCTCTTTGAAATTGATGTGTGTAGTTGACTTTGAACATGACGATTAGTCACAGGAAAAAAACTTATTCTGGCCATATCCATATATATTAGCCACTATAAATTCCAAATGAGCCAATCATAGCCAAATATCCATTTCCATTAGCCATGAGTGTTTTTGCGTTGACTCCTACGACCATTAAAAGCATGGGGTAGGAGTTAATTATTTTTATTGGTTAATTGTGTTTTGGAGTATTTATTAGGGATTTATGAAAATTTGTAATAAAGGATCACCATCCTTAAAAAAAAAAGAGAGAATAAGATGGATGTTGAATCGTGTTTAGTCATTTCCTACGCTTATAAAGGCTTGAATTTTATTTTTTGTTTATTTTATTATGAAGCCTAATGTTTAAGAGGCAAGAGTTGTGTTTAAAAGAAGAAGCATATCATGACCTTCTATATTATTTAAGTGGTTCAAGCGAAAGTCGGTTTTGAGTTTTGAGTTGAGGAATAGCCTAAGTGTAAAGGCTACGTTATGAGAGTTAAGTGAGATTTCTTTTGAATGAGGTGAAGCAAATTGCTTCGTGACTAGATTAGGTTGAGTGAGTTATTGATCACGTTAGATCATGAGTTAGCCACATGACTTATATATTCCATACCCTTCCAAAGAGACTACATTACAACCCGAAAAGACCTTTTCCGATTCTTTGTTAGTTACACATTTAATTTGCAATGAGAAGTTTTGATTTCCAGTCTTGTTTATTGTGCATGTATTTGTATGATTTGAGAGTAAACACGTCCTATACAGAAAATACTTGAGTGCTTTTGAGCGTACACCCATATATATTACCCTTTGTGAGGATGCATGAATTTGATTTTGAAGCGACAACGTAATAAGGGTGGAGTGTTTGAAGTTGCGATACATATATCTATATTTTCAAAATTATCTATGTAGCATAGCACGACTCATTGCTTGAGCTTATTTTCTTTCTTGTTAATCTTTGATTATCGTTCGTTCGAGGACGAACAAACCAATAAAGCGTGGAGTAGTTGATTAGCACATATTTGTCCTTATTTTTGTTAGTAATTTAGTTACTTTTTCCTATCGTTTTTGGTATAAGTTGAATAGTTTGAGCTTAATTTCGTGTTTTTATACTTCAAGCTTATTTTATCGCATTTTGATCTTAATTGATGCAAATAGGTGAATTATCTATGTTCTTCACCTTATAGCTAAGTAACCGGAGGATCTCAGCGTGTGAGGAATGAAGATTGATGATTAAGAGACAAGAATCGAGCGTTCCGGAAAAGAAGTAGCAAGATATTGAAGATAACGGTTAGCTCTAGCGGTAGCCTTACCGTTACACCTACCGTTAACCTATCGTTACCCATACCATTATTCCAATCACTGAAGGTGGACTGAGAGCTTAACGATACACTTAACAATTACCAACCGTACTGTGAAGCCTCGTCTATTTACTGTTATAATTTACTAAAACTAATTTGATTATTCTTTATATCACAATTTTTATTTCATGTCAATCGAAATATTTTATTATAATAATATTTTGTTGGATTGTACATTGGGTATTATAAAATTATTTTATTTATATTTATTTTATTTTGTAACGAAAACAAATATACACAGTATATTTTTATTTTAACTCATTGTGTTAAATCGGCTCAAATTCCTTTAAACCTATATCTATTAATAGGCCCAAACTTTGAGCCCAATTTAGTTGGCCAAATATCAGCCCATTAGAAGACACCGCTTACTGTTGTATCATCTTTGATTTCATCAGAAAGGGACCGAACATTCCTCGCAATTCTTCTTTCCTTTTGATTTCACAAACACCAAACCCTTTGGCATCGAAGTTTTGTCAGCTGATTGTTCAATATCTAACCATCAGATCATTATGAAATCCACACCGTAGATATCCCTTTTCATAAGGTTTCCAAATCCATATCCAGATCGACGATTAGAGCTCTGGATCATCGGCAAAACACCGATGAAGTTTCTGTGTGCTGTTACGATCCGGCCAGCGCCATCGATCTTTGGCGGTCAATTTCCGGCGAACGGCAGGTCCAAAGTTAACATATAATATATCAATTTGTTCGTCTTTACTTCAGCTTCAAAATTCCTTAATTAATTTCATGTTTCGGGTCCTATTTAGTCAGGACTTTTAAGCTTGAAAGGTTATGCATATATATAAGTATATGTGTGTGTGCGCCGTATTTATGTGAGTATTGTTGGCGATGGCTGATGTCAGGTGGTCGCCGGAGAAGGGCTGGGCCGAAAAAAGGGAATAAATGGACATTGCAGGAGGTTTAAAAAATTTTAGGGGTTCAAACGAAATGGGTTAGAAGTTGAGGGTTATGCTTTTGAGAATTAGATAGAATTTTGGACCCAATTGAAGATTTTAAAATCTTCAATCTGACCATTTGAAGTTTCAATTTAGTCCCCTGAAATTAAATTTTGATTTATTCCGAATTGACCCCAAATAAAAAATTTTAAAATATCAGATTAACCCACAAAACTTTTCAAAGTTCCAAAAAGCTCATTTTGAACCCCAATTACTTTATTAAATTTTCAAAATCGTACAACTTTCTTATTTTTGAGCCAAAATGGGTCAAACGACTTCCAAATGATTTTAAATTCAAACCATAGCTTCGTTATAACATCCTTCTACGTAAGATGTATCCAAATTACAAATTTACCCTTTGAACTTCAAGTTTCAAGATTTGAGACCCGAACATCCTTATTATCTTATTGTGCGATGTATACTATTAGTTACCCTTCTAAGTGTCTTAGAATCTTAGATAATAATTTATTATATATTATATTTATAATTTTTATAATTATAATATATTTTAGGACTCAACATGGACTTTTATCTGGAAGTGGCGAGGCATTTCATGTACTAGATCAAGAACCTCGTAAAGCCATCGTAGTTATATGCTTGATTATGGAAAGAACTTCAAAGAAGGTGAGTAAAACTTTCTTAAACTAGGGAGTTTGAAATTTTTTAAATTATAATGCGTTGTTTGTGCTTATCTTCGAGTAAAATACTTTTAATTGGAAAGCTTGAGATTTTTCAAATCAAGAAGCACTTGTTGCTTAAACATATATTTTTTTTCTGTTTGTATAAGTCTTTTGAAAAATAGTATTTTGAGGGAAAATATGCAAGTGTGCATTGCCATTGTGCTGAATCATAGATCCAATTATATAATTTTATATCAAAGGTATCATTTGAACTCGACTATTGTTGTTGACGACCTGTTATTGATTGTTACTGCCTGTTACTGTTACTGTCTGTCTTTCACTATTACTATGTGTCTGTCACCGTTACTGTCTGTCAGGCATGAGTAGCTTGGACAATCAATAGAGCAGGTTGCCTGTGGTTCTTGCTTGACTACTCTTGGTACCTATTCCCATTGTTCCGCGTCGGATCGGAGACGACGGCAGGATTTGGGTTGTAGATTGGGTATATTCTGGAATATGACGTACCCTGGGTTTGAATCCCATAGCTAAAGGGACGTCGAGCCTACTGAGAGGGATAAGGAGATTAAGGCTTTGGCCTGGAGTGTCACCTTTCATGGTGAGCGGAAACGTATGGGTCATGTTTGATCGACATTGATTCTACGTTTATGTGAGTTAATCTAGCTCGGAAGCTAAGTGCTACGCGTGGGAGCCACCTCTAGATTCCTTCGGGAGCCACCTCTAGAGTTCGACTGACTGTTTTAGAACGAGACAGATTTTCCTTACTGTTCAACTGTTAACTGTTTTAATTGATTTCTTAAAAACAAATTAACATTATCTGTTTGTTCTAAATGTGATAATTGGTTAGTTTTGAGACAGTCTATTGTTTATTTAATTTTGAAGCTGGTGGCTAGAATTTTATAAAACACGTGAGAATAGTTTTGCACACCAAGTGCTTTGATTATATTATGAAAATTATTTTCTTAAACTCTTGTCAGTTTTATATTTCAAAATAAAATTTGAAATTTCATGTGCTTGACCTCACTAAGCTCTTTTAGCTCATGCTCTCGTTCGTTTTAAAACCAAACTCTCCAGATATCGACAATAATGATAATGAAGTTGACTTTGATTTTCAAGGTGAAGACCGACTCGTCTAGAGCTTTCTTTTGTCGACTTCCTTTTATTGTGTTTTATGTATATGAGAGCGAATTTAAGGTCACAGTTTTATTTATTTATTTATTTATTCTATTTACTATTAAGGTAGTATTTTATTTGGGGCGTTACGAATGTGGTATCAGAGCTTGAGTGCAAAGGAATTGTACTTAAGCGTACCCTGGATAGGGTCTTTAGCTTGTGATGGAAATGTCACTGCATTCTTGGACTTGAGAATTAGAATATTAGTAATGACTTTGACAGAGTAAGGAGTAACTACCAACTTATGCCGATTAGATAGTTGGTTGATGTGAGAATATTTCATCTTCAGATTTTCAAACTTGAACATCAATTCTTTAACTACGTAACCTTAACCTCCTTCTAATTTCAATAGTTGTCTGAGTTCTTGTTTATCTTGAAGAGTTGTTCTTTGTTCAAGAACCTAGCCTTTGCATTACTTATAAGTTCTTATCAACTTTCTTCAAATTTAGATTTTAGTATTACTTTTCTCTTCTCGCGAATCTCAAGGGGAAGCTTGATTAGCTAAGCAATTCCTGAAGCTTGATGTTCTAATGAGAGTTCAGACTCAACTACCAGTTTCAAAGGAGTTAGAGACCTATCTAATTCAGAAAGCTTCGTCAAGAAAGTGTAGTAGGTGAACTTGCATTTGTCACCGATTCTGATTATTAAGATGAAACATTTGAAAAACTGAATAGACAAGTGAAGGAGTGGAGATCTTCTACATCACAAAGGGTTGAATTAACGTATGAGTTGAACAATTAAGAGATGATGCATGTACGAATCAAAATTACGAACATTGCTTTGACATGGAAGGAAGTCATGTGAGTTCATTTTCATGTAACCAAAGAAGAATATGGGACTTTTTGGTAGAGTATATGAGCCATTAGATGATGCACGATATGACTATTAACAAGCTCAAGCCATCGTTGTTCAAGAAAATAATGAATATGGAATGAAAGTTTATAAGAAAACACCGTGTGGCACGGCGATCGAAAGAAATGCATGAAAGAAGATTAATATAGAAAAGTTAGATATAAGTTTCATAAGGCTGATGCAAGATAGAGGATACTCTAGATACGACATCAATCAACATCTAAGAAGAAAATAATCCTCCAGCTGTACGAGGAGACCTCTGGTGCGCAAGTCACTATTTAAGTTTTGGTTATCATTAGTTATTTAAGAAACTTCTATCTACTTACTTAGGTTAATCAACTTTAGGAAAGCGATGACATTAAACTGTCAGGGGTAATCCTGTCCAATGAAACATCAATCTAGTTTCATTCATATTATCATTTCATTTACACGTTCATTTGGAGTTTGTGTGCCTTGTATTTGACCTTTTAATCACATTGTGATGTTTGTCGTCATGTTCAACTTTCACTCTAAATATAATCGTTTCATATAATACCTTGTTGTATCATTCTGTTACTTAATTTATTATCCTACTTAATAAGCGATCATTTGAATACATTCATTCTTTATCTTTGAAATAATCCTAACCGTCCATTTCCCTTACTTATATTGGATGATTACTTATTTATCTTTTCAAATTTGTTCCATTTCTTTGAGTAGACAGGAATCATAATCTTTTCTACTTATCTCCTCGACGCGTCATTTATTTCTTGTTCAGATTTTTGGTTTTCAATTAGCTTTTTATGAGAATAATTTCACCTCAAATTAGTTACCTCTTTGCGTTCTCAGCAAGTACCTCGCTTCTTTACCTCGTGAATAAATTATTCATTCATAGAGGATCATGTACTTGAGTGTGAAACATTTTTCTTAAACTCTCTTATTTCGCATGGTACACTATCACCAGTTTATCTATTTTCCTTGCGAAATTTTAAACCTAAAAATTATCCAAGTCGTTATTGTATTGTTCTAAATATTAGAATACTTATCCTGTGAGGAATCACAATTTTATAACTTTCCTTACAATTGAGTCTATTTGGTTACAGATGACCCTTAACTGATTTCTCTCTATGAGAGTTGGATTTATACCTCCTATTCATTGTCCAATAGTGATACTTTTTTTAAACCAATGAGAGTTTGACCTCTCTTCTTAAAACTTTCTTTATCAACCATATTGTGATTCTTTCTTCTGGTTAAATACCTCATTGTAAACTTAGAGGTTCTTTTATCGATTTCGTTTTATGACGTAATCACTCATTCTACTGTACAACCATTATTTTCTTAGATCTCATTAAATGGTGAGACCTACATATTCATTACGTTGAATATAAAATTTTGTTTCTAATACTCTCATCTCCTATGACACTATCTTCTGATTGTTAGGTTATTTTTGATACCTCCTCACGAATTTATTGAATAGAGATTCATGTTGAGTTTGAAAGGTCTTTATCCATGTTCTCGTCTCTCTTTTGTACCTAAAGTCTAACAAGTTTTATATCTTGTTTGTCTTATTTATTGGAGTCCTTGCTTTGTTTCTTTTTGCCTTCTATGACTGACCCATATTCAGGGTGAACATCTTACTTTCATTGTTTACACTCTCGAGTATTTTCTTTATAGTTATTCTCTCATAGAAATCGTTCTGTCTGACTGCCTTTCATTATCGAGTTATGACTTGGGATGTTTAAACATTCTAAAGGTCGTTAATTATTTATTTCATGATATCTTTGGAATCATGGAACTCACGCGATCATTGTTCGGCCTTAAGCTATGGTTTGAAAATTGTTGGGTCAGTTGTTGTCAATGTTTTCTCTCTGAGCGTCAAGCTTGTTGAATTCTTTGGATGTTTCATTCACATATATATTTTCAAATTCTCACTTGTGTAGAACAAGTTCTACCTTGCGCTTTGTCTCTCATTTTTAGTGATTTCTTGTTTTGCACCCAGTGTCAATGTTTATTTCATACCTTTAATTCTCTTAAACTCTTGATTATTTTGAATGATAATCATCACCTATTTGCCACTGAACCTTCAAGAGACTGATGTCAACTAGCTCCACTTGATACCCTAACGTATCTTCAATATTTATACCTAGTGTGCTTGATTATTTAAGAGATTCCATATTTCACTTCCAAATTCTTCTTGTTTTCTTTATGAGTGAAAGACGAGTACTTATTTTAGTAGTCATCCTCTAATATTCTGACCTTAGTAGTCCTTTTGATCTATTTGATAGACTTTTCCCTGATTGTAGAGCTCTTCAACACAACTGCTTTCGAAATGCATATTGCACCCAAGTCTTTGTTGACTTCCTCTAATATACTAATTCACATATGCATTGTTGAAATGAACTTAAGTTTTAATCACTTTTGTTTTCGAGTTTATCTTCTGTTTTGGTGGAATTGATTTTACTTTGTTTATCTCACCTCGTTGCCCAATTACCCTTATATTTTATTCCTCTTTTATACTAGGAACTTATCTTTACTTATTATAGGGAATTGAACCTTATACTGTTGTTAGTGCTCACTTGTTTTGTTTGTTACATCAGCGATGTTGCATTTTTGGTTGTTATTTGCTCTATAATTTTCAACCCATTCTGAACCATTTGAAAACTTATCTTATTATTTGTAACATTTCTATTTGTATGTTCTAAAAATTATACACCTTATCTTAAAGCTTCTATCACTTATCTTTCTATCATTTTCTCTCACTGGTAAATTTACGTTCGGACCAGTGGTTAAACTATATAAGTTTTCCTCAAATATTGATATTTCTATAATGATTTTGAAATATTAATTATTTCATTTTCCATGTGAGTATTTCTTATATATATCACATATCTACACCTTTTGACTTCACATTGTTTGTTTTATTATCACTTTGTTCGTCAATTCTGTCTTTGGACAAATATCCTAACCTGTACTTACTCTTACCTTGTACGACTTTACTATTTCATACCTTTCACCTCATCAAATATCAAACTTTCTATCTTATTTTCACTTTACGTTCGTTTGTGGTAGAACTTCGAATCATTTTCATTTGTTAGCTTCCACTGAAAATTTGTTTTGCTTGGCTACCTTCGAAGTATTGATGCCACCGACTTGTTTTATTATATTGGTAAGACTCTTTTGCCACACTCTCCTTATTTGATATGTCTAAAGTTTGAAATTCTATATTGACTACGGTTTCAGTTACTAGGTTCTTTTCCATTATACATCACACTCATCAATACTTTTGATTTACAAGTCATTTAACTCGTTACGACATAATTTGTTCATTTTTTCTTATGTAAGTTGTATTTACTCTCGATCGAATCACACAATCTTTTCAACCTCATCCTTGATTGAAATAATATTCACCTGTACACATTTCAATCAACTGTACCTTGTATCTTGATAGAGTGACTATTGGATTTAAGTTTTGTGGTGTAGTATTAGAATTGCCTAGCCTATCTAAGAAAGGAACTTGGGGACCAAATTCTTTTAAGGAGGGGAGAATGTGAAGCCCTGTCTATTTAATGTTATAATTTATTAAAATTAATGTGATTATTCTTTATATCAATATTTCAATCAAAATATTTTATAACAATAATATTTTGTTGGATTGTATATTGGGTATTATAAAATTATTTTATTTATATTTATTTTATTTTGTAACAAAAATAAATATACACAGTATATTTTTATTTTAACTCATTGTGTTAAATCGGGCTCAAAATCTTTTAAACCTATATCTATTAACAGGGCCAAACTTTGAGCCCAATTTAGTTGGCCAAAGATCATCCCATTAGAAGACACCGCTTATTGTTGTATCATCTTTGATTTCATCAGAAAGGGACTGAACATTCCTCGCAACTTTTCTTTCTTTTTGATTTCACAAACACCAAACCCTTTGGCAGCGAAGTTTTGTCAGCCGATTGCTCAATATCTAACCATCAGATCATTATGAAATTTACATCGTAGATAGCCATTTTCATAAGGTTTCCAACTCCATCTCCGGATTGATGATCGGAGCTCTGCATCATCGGCAAAACACCGACGAAGTTTCTGTGTGCTGTTACGATTCGGCCAGCGCCGTCGATCTTTGGCGGCCAATTCCCGGCGAACGGCAAGTCCAAAGTTAACATATAATATATTAATTAATTTTTAAGCTTGAAAGGTTGTGCGTATATGTAAGTATATGTGTGTGTGCGACGTATTTATGTGTGTATTGTTGGCGATGGCTGATGTCAAGTGGTCGCCGGAGAGGGGCTGGGCCGAAAAAGGGAATAAACGAACATGGCAGGAGGTTTTAAAAAGTTTAGGGGTTCAAACAAAATGGGATAGAAGTTGAGGGTTATGCTTTTGAGAATTAGATAGAATTTTGGACCCAATTTTAGATTTTAAAATTTCCAGTCTGACCATTTGAAGTTTCAATTTAGTCCCTTGAAATTAAGTTTTGATTTATTCCGAATTGACCCCAAATCAAATTCTTTAAAATATCAGATTAACCCACAAAACTTTTCAAAGTTCCAAAAAGCTCATTTTGAACCCCAATTACTTTATTAAATTTTCAAAACCGTAAAACTTTCTTATTTTTGAGTCGAAATGGGTCAATTCCGGAACTATGGGACTAGTTGAAGTAAAGTTCCAAATGATTTCAAATTCGAACCATAGCTTTGTTATAACATCTTTCTACGTAAGATGTATCCAAAATTACAAATTTACCCTTTGAACTTCAGATTTCAAGATTTGAGACCCAAACATCCTTATTATCTTATTGTGCGATGTAGACTATTAGTTACACTTCTAAGTGTCTTAGAATCTTAGATATTACTTTATTATATATTATATTTTTAATTTTTATAATTATAATATATTTAGGACTCAACATGGACTTTTATCTGGAAGTGGCGAGGCATTTCATGTACTAGATCAAGAACCTCGTAAAGCCATCGTAGTTATATACTTGATTCTGGAAAGAACTTCAAAGAAGGTGAGTAAACTTTCTTAAACTGGAGAGTTTGAAAATTTTCAAATTATAATGCGTTGTTTGTGCTTATCTACGAGTAAAATACTTTTAACTGGAAAGCTTGAGATTTTTCAAATCAAGAAGCACTTGTTGCTTAAACATATATTTTTTTTCTGTTTGTATAAGTCTTTTGAAAAATATTATTTTGAGGGAAAATATGCAAGTGTGCATTGCCCTTGTACTTAATCATAAATTCAATTATATGATTTTATATCAAAGGTATCATTTGAACTCGACTATTGTTATTGATGGCCTGTTATTGATTGTTACTGCCTGTTACTGTTACTGTGTGTCTGTCATTGTTACTTTGTGTCTGTCATTGTTACTGTCTGTCAGGCACGAGTAGTTTGGGCAATCAATTGAATAGGTTGCCTGTGGTTCTTGCTTGACTACTCGTGGTACTTATTCCCATTGTTCCTGGTTGGGTCGGAGACGACGACAGGATTTGGGTCGTAGATTGGGCATATTCCAGAATATGACATACTCTGGGTTTGAATCCCATAGCTAAAGGGACATCGAGTCTACTGGGAGTGATAAGGAGATTAAGGCTTTGGCCTGGAGTGTCACCTTTCATGGTGAGCGGAAACGTATGGGTCATGTTTGATCGACATTGGTTCTACGTTTATGTGAGTTAATATGGCTTAGAAGCTAAGTGCTACACGTGGGAGCCACCTCTAGAGTCCTTTGGGAGCTAAGTGTTACGCGCGGGAGCCACCTCTAGAGTTCCGTACCCGGACACTCACTAATTGGACTGACTGTTTTAGAACGAGACAGACTTTCCTGTCTGTTCAACTGTTAAATTTTTCAATTGATTTCTTAAAAATAAATTAACATTATCTGTTTGTTCTAAATGTGATAATGGGTCAGTTTTTAAAAAATCTATTGTTTATTTAATTTTGAAGCTGCTGGCTAGAATTTTATAAAACATATGAGAATAGTTTTGCACACTAAGTGTTTTGATTATATTATGAAAATTATTTTCTTAAACTCTTGTCAGTTTTATATTTCAAAAGAAAATTTGAAATTTCATGTGCTTGACCTCACTGAGCTCTTTTAGCTCACGCTCTCGATTGTTTTAAAACCAAAATCTCCAGATATCGACGATAATGCGAATGAAGTTGACTTCGATTTTGAAGGTGAAGACTGACTCATCTAGGGCTTTCTTTTGTCGACTTACTTTTATTGTGTTTATGTATATGAGAGTGAATTTAAGGTGAGAGTTTGTTTTATTTACTTATTTTATTTACTATTAAGGTAATATTTTATTTGGGGCGTTACACGTACCGTTACCATCACCGTTAGAAGGCAACAAATATATTAACGATAGCTTTAGCGGTAGCTCTTACCGCTAAGTGCTACCGTTATCGGGCCTAGTAACCGACTTAAGTGACTTATTCTCCAAGAAATCGGAAATCTATAAATACCAAGCCATTATCCAACTTTGAGGCATATATAGGCCATTATAAACTTACCAAAAAGTATTCCTAGGGTTAGAATCTCATTTTTAACATTAAATAGCTTAGATTAGAGATCAAGATCAAGGATTCGACGCTTGCGAGTTTCGAACACGTTCGATAGCGCGCGGCCCGTTCCTCGACCAAGATCCATCGTTTCCTTCGGAGTAGCTGAAGATATTTCTGCAAATCCTAGATTTAATAAGTTCTCTTTTACTTTTTATTGCTTTATTAGTTTAATTTTCATAAGTTTAAGCTTTAGATTTTAGTTTTTGTTTAATGTTATTGCTTTCGAACTTGGATTTATTATGAACTTGAATTCGCTGAATACTTTGGATATTCATTTTCAAAATTAATTTAGTTTATTTCATGATTGGTTTTTTAAGAATTGAATTTAAGTTATTATGCAAATTGGCTCATGCTATTGATTGCTTTAGGTTAATAGATTTTGCTTATGCTTTTTAGATCCGTTATTTCTAGTTATGCTATTTGATTTGGTTTATGATAATTGATTATCGCTGCGTTTTAATTCTAGGTTAAATTACCATTAGATAATTTCTTAGTTCTTAAGCTTAAGTAATTAAAATTAGTTTAATTTATGCTTTTAAATTCTAGTTCATAAAATTAGTTAAGTTAATTAGTTTTAATTAAGTTCATGCTTTTCAAATTAGTAGTTAATAATCAAAAACAAACAAAACCCCAATTTGTATAAGTTTATATGCTTAATTGTGATTAAGAAACATCCGAGATACTGAATCGCTGTCCTCGAGAGAATCGACTTGAGTCAACCTCCCACCCTACAAGTGTCCTCGTACTCTTGCGAGCAAGCTTGAATGTTTTTATTTAAATATATATAATTGGGGTGCACAAAAGCTTGAATCACTTACTGATCAGGAAGATAGATTATTATTTGAACAATTGTATGATCTACTCAAAGACGATTATGAGTTGACTAGTTGCAAGTTTTATGGTCAAACTCAGTTTAAACCCGTTGATTTGTACATATTTGTGTGTGATTTTTGTGTATTTTTGTATCTTGTTGTGTATGCTTTAGTCGGGTAGTCGTATTTTTTCCCCTTTTATCCCTTCTTTTGCGTCTTCTTCGCTTTTGTAGCTATTTAATATTTTTCGTATTTCTCTCTCTCTCTCTCTCTCTCTCTCTCTCTTATTGTAGATTTTTATTTTATTTTGCTTTTCTTTATTTTAGGGTAGTCAATCAAGCCTAAGAATGTTCCCAAGGATAACAACTGGCTCGATTTGACGAAAACACGACTCGAACCCACGAAGCACAACCACCGATGGACGCGCCATCGATGCCCAATCGATGCACCTGTCGACGTGCCATCGACGTGTCATTGACGCGCCATCGATGGGGCTATTTTTCAGCATCGGTGGTCTGGCCATTTGACCATTTTGGGCAAAATAACTATTTTGCCCCCACTTTTACCACTATATTTAAAAATCTTTTCATTCTCAAAATAACAAGCTCATGAACCACTTAGGGTTTGACAATCCCTAGGGTGTTCCTCATTTTCCCTTCAATTTTCTTCATCTTCTCCATTTTTCTTCATTAATTTCTAGCTTTCTAGCTTTTAGTAGTTTATAGATTTTAAGCATTCCTTGGTTTGTAGACGCAAGATTTATTCTAATTTCTTTAATTTCTCGTTTGGAGGATGAAATCCACCATTGTTAATTAGTAAGCTTTTATTTCCTTCCCTTTTATTATTTTAACTTCTTGTTTGTTTGATTGTAAGTTTTTTTTTGTTAGGTTAGTGATGCTCATGTTTTGGTGGCTAGTTTTATTTAGATTTCTTATGATTTTAGGTGTTTGATTCTCATAAGTTTATATGATTATAATTATTGTTATTCAAAGCTTATTTTCCATTGTTGCTTTATTTCAAGCTTTTTATATCTAATTATGTTCATGTTTCCGTTGAGTTAGAATTGTTGCATTTCTCGATGAGTTGTGTTTAGAATTCATGGGTCTAGTGCCTAGATGAGCTTACAACCAACAATTGACATTGTTGGGTGTTTAATCCACAAGTTAGGATTGTCAACCTCAACTCGTAGATTAAGTGTTCGATGAAATGACAGTTGATCGTGGAGATGATTCTAGAGCCTTAGACCTCCATTTTATTAATCTTTGTCGATTTTGTTTCTCGTCATTTAAATCACTGTCTTAGATATTACAACTTTGCAAACCAAAATTTGATCACGTGTTTAGCGTAAGCTTTTTTATTTTTATTTTCTTATATGTGAATCAAACACAAAAATTACTTCCGATTAGTCTTCCTTGAGAGATTCGACTCGAGTCAAACTTACCACTTACCATTGCTTCATTCTCTTGCAGACAAAATTTTATTTTAATAAAAAAGAAAGTGTAAAAAGTTCGATTCACCCGCTAAGAAGGAGAGATCAAAATAATGGAAGGCCAGCATTGCGTGAAATAAAATGTATTATTTTTCATTAACTCTCTGTCTCAAGTGGTTTTATATATCTACGACAACTACAAGAGCTATGAGGTGGCATGCAAGACACATTGTTCATGATGGTGTCATGTGATACCCATCATATTGAAAGTCTTGGAAATATTTCAATCAAACTCCTCCAGAGTTTGTTGCCGAAAATCAAAATACAAGATTGGGCCTCTGTATAGACAGTCTTTAACCTTGTAGAAGTTTTAGGGAGCAATATTCCTCATGGCCCGTGATAGTTATACCCTACAACTTACCTTTGTGGATGTGTGTGAAGAAACAATACATTTCTTAGTGTTTTTGTTACAAGCCCAAAAACCATAAGGATAGGTTAGATGTTTTTCTACAACCTAATTGACGAGTTGAATCAGTTATAAACGTTTGGTGCACCCCATACTGCATCTCTAAAAAATAAAACATTCAGTTGAGGGCAGCCCTTATGTGGATAATTAGTGGTTTTTCTACTTACTCCATGTTGTTTAGTTGAAGTATGACTTGACAAATGGCTTATCCATATTACATGGAATGCTCGGATGTATTTACTATCAAGTGAAGCGGGAAGCAGTCTTGGTTTGATAATCACCGAAATTTACTTGATTTTGGTTGAAGTATGACTTGACAAAAGACATTTTCAGAAAAATAGAAAGCCCAAGAATCCGCCACTAAGTGTTCATCAATGGAGATCTTGTCAGAGATGAAAAGATTGGGACTTCTAAATGTCATTGATCTAGATGCAACACGCATTAATGGACATATAGCCAAAACAAGTGGCTATAGAAAAGACCATATTTTGTGATTTGGTGTATTGGAGCACAAATTTGATTCGACACAATTTAGATGTTATGCACAATGAGAAAAATGTGTTCAACACTTTTATTAATACCCTTATTCCCACTTCATCTGTAGCTTCCGTAACTTGGGCTCATCACGCTATACTCGCGGGGAAGGAACGGTAATAAATGTCAAGGGGAAGACAAAAGACACTTCAAAATTAAGGGATGCGTTGAATAACTACTATCTTCATCTTGACTTTAAGCAAGAGGCTTTAAAAATGTATCCTAAAGATTGTTACGTACTGGATAAGGCATTATTATGTGAATGAGTGAAATCTCTTCAATTCCTATATGGGTACGCATCAAATTTGGGTCGTTGCATAGATATGAAGTGTTTGAGATTTCTCGGGATGAAGAACCATTACCATCAGATGTTCGTGTAAAGATTGATATCATTTGCCTTTCAGAAATTGCTTCCCTGACCGGTGTGGAAGGCCCTAATGGAGTTGAGTTTGTTTGTCAAGGACCTCGCTTCCATGGTTATTGGGACCAATGATATGAGGCTTCTGGAGCGTGATATTTGATTTGCACGTTTTTGTACGTGTTTTTGTTACCTTTTTGTGTTGTGATCGCATGTGTTTTTCTTGGATTTTGTGGGAGTTAGAAGTCGATTAGACTTATTTTGTTAGTTTTTATGTTTTGTAGTTTTTGCGCGGTTTCTATTACATTTTTCGTACATTTTCACTCATTTTATGTTTTTTGGCCGTAGAATGACCAAAGCGGGACCCGCGCACGCTTATGGCATTCTAATCTACTCACTATGCAATAGACAAGCGAGGATATGCAAGGGAACACAACGCGAATAAGAGACGACAAACGACGAACATGTTGGAGCGGAAAATGAGAAAACTGAGCCGGAAGCATCCATCCTAGTCGATCGACTGGAATGAAGTTGATCGACTGCTAGTCCAGTCGATCGACTGACCCAGTTCAAATCGACTACTCGATAGAGGCTAGGCCATTTGACAACTAAGCAGTCGATCGACAGGCAGTCGATCCACTGCCTCTCAAGGAATTTTGGGAGTTTTGGACTATTTTGACGATTTTGTCCCTGCGACTATTTATATATATATATATATATATATCCCAGCCCTTTCTGCACCAACCGTATCCCTTCCTTGGTTTATTTTTGAACTCCTTCAATATCTTCTAAGCCTTTCACTATTCCATTGCTTTTTAATCTTTAAACCCTAGCATAATTTTTAGAATAGTTTAGTTAGGTTTAGATTTTCATAGCTAGTTATTGGAGAAGGTAGCACTTTCATCTTGTGTTGGAGTTGTTTTGGTGAAGTTTTCTTTATCTTGTGAAGATTGTAAGCTAAACTTGAAGCTCTTGTGTGGAATAAAAACTTGGTAGTAATCTTTTTCTCTCTTATTGTGTGTTGTTCTTGCTTTGTTGTAATCGTTGGTGTGTTGATTGTTAGGTTTTAGTTTGTATTGTTTTCATTGCATTTTCAACTTCTCGACTTTAACTTCTAGCTTTTATTATTCTTTGTGCAAAAACTCCATTGAAGCATTCATCTTGAAGCTTTTTACTCCTTTTGTCTAAATAAATATTTGGTCTTTGAAAGATGTATGAGAGTTACCTCTTTCATAAATCTGACATTTTCCTATTTAATGCTCTTTGACTTCTTTCAATTTTAAAACTTTGATTTTCCCTCCATTTTCTCTTTCAACTTCCAAGCTTTCCTTAATTTAATAGTTGTTAATTTATTTAAGGTTTTTAATTAGTGTTTAATTAATTTCCTCAAAACTAGTTATTTTCAAGCAAGCTTTAAAAATTCATTCCCCTTTGCTTTAATTAGTGTTTTCAAGTTTTCATCTCAATTCAAGAATTAGCATTAAAAACTCAAACCCAACCAAATGACTTATTGCTTTCTTAGAGTAGATTAGTTTAATCAAGATTAACAAGAGATTAAGTAAAAACACTGATTGCCGATAATATCTATTCTCGAGAGACATGACTCGAGATACAACTTACCGCTCTACAATCGACTCTGTACTATTGCGGAGACGATTTCTAAAACTAGAGTGTTGAGAAATCTCGATCAATATACCCCGTTCTTGAGGTACTTCACTTGGAACTTATTTGAGATTATAAATTAATTAGCATATTGTGTTGACTTGGTGGTTTGATTTGAGAAATTGGTAGTTTGGTTCTTCAATTTGCATTGAATCCCCTTCTCAAAAACCTATGCCTCAATGAACATTTTTGATTAAAATTACCTCTTTCTCATATTGTGTCTGTTCCTTTCGATTCTCGGAAGCCTTAGACACAAACCTCGTTTTCTCCACGTCCACCCTTCATGACTTTCTCATAGCTTACTACATTGACGATCATCCTCTCATCCCCAACATCGTCGGCGTCTACAGCCCCCCATTCCCTATCTACTCGGCAGACGAGGGGGAGTTGTACCAAAACCTCTCCCAACAGAACTTCGCCATTCTGCACTTTGTCAACCTCGAGCCCTTAGACGAGTGGGTAGCGAACGGAGATAACCAAAGATTCGGGACTTGCTCCGATTCATCGATGACCTAAGCGATTGTAGGTTTGCATCTCTCTAAGCCCCGGCTTACCACGAGCTTATGCTCGAGTTTTTCACCACCTACCGGGGTCGCGAGGCCATGGAATTCACAGTTTGGATTGGGGGGTGCGAGCGGCGGATCACCCGAGAGGTGCTCCAAGCGGTGCTCGGGCTTGATTGCCAAGAGGTGATGGATGAGCGGCCACGCAATTTCACCACGAAGCCATTTTGGGTGAGCATCTCGAATGGTCGAGGTACTTCTCAGTCGCAGGCATGGACGATCACCAACCTCACCTTGTTGGGGGCATATAAGTTTTCCGCCCACATCTTAATGGGGAAGCACGGGACCAGTAATCTCATGCACGACGAAGTGTGCGTGCTTTGGTGTTTGCACTACGGGCGTCGAGTCCCCGTTTACCCTTTTCCCCGTGCCGGGATCATTGGGATTCGGAGAACAAAGGGTGAAAGTTTCGCTCGGGTCGGGATGGGGCCAATGATCACCTTGCTAGCCCATCATTTTAGTTTCGACCCCGAGGCGGCCAACTTAGATAGGATCGAGCCATTGGATTTTATTTGAAAGACGCCCAAGATCCTGATGAACCCACGACGTGCCCTCCGCCGTAGCCACGAAGAAGAAGAGGATTATGAATGGCGGCATAACGAAGACGTCGAGGCTGATGAAGCCCCGAACACCAGTTCGGATGCGCCTTTCAGAGCAAGCACAAGCCACGCAGCAATCCCTTATCGAGAAGTAGGCCCGAGCACCGGCTCGGGTCATGACATGAGTTGGCACGAGTTCCAATGACATGTGTTTGCGCGGTTCGATCGTCTTGATGCCAATTTAGAGGATTTGAGGGCGGGGCAATTAAGGAATAACCGTGCACATCGCGCCCTCCAAGCTGCCTCATTTTGATGGAAAGTCAGTTGCGTCGAGATGAGGAGGAAGACGAAGGCAAAGGAGAAGGCAATGAGGAAGAGGAAGACGAGGACGCAAACCTCACCCCCGCGTAGGAGACGTCACTAATTATCCTAAATATCCTTTTCATTTATTTTAATAAGTTTGTATTTTATTTCCGTTTGTTTTATCTTTACTTTATTTATTTGTTCGATTATGTTCTTTTATTTCTCATCTCAATTCTTGGATATCCAAAAAACAAATAATAATAATAATAATAATAATTTTTTTTTTGTATATAGTGTGCCTTTGGATTTATTTTTCTCTTTTAATTCCCCTCCCCTTTCTAAAAAGAATAGTCTTCATATAAAAAAAAATCCAAACAAAATAGAAATTTTGAAAACCCAAAACGATTTTCACTTTTTGTACATAACTTGTTTTTGCAATCCCCCGTTTGTTCATTTCTAGTAGATCGCTTGTCTCGAATCTCGGAGAGAACTTATGCACGACCGCGTCATCACAAGCTCGAAAATAGGGGCGTTTTCTTTTCCTTACACTTTTTTACTGCTTTTTAGCTTAATTTGAAATGAGGATATAGCTAGGTTTTAAGTGTGGGGTGGTTAGGGTTCGTCTTAGGCTGTTAAATTGTGTATGCTTGCTTGTGATAATTTGAGTAGCGTGTGTTATATTTTCTTAGGACCTTGGCGAAGTGACGTGGTATTGATGATTTGATTAGAAAGTTTAGAATTTCGATCGTATTTAGTGTACTTAGGTAGTTTGACATGTTGGAAACTTTGTTTGGCTTTAGTTTGACATGTTGGAAACTTTGTCTGAACTAGTGCCTCAACTAGCCTCGTCATCGAATTCTCTATATTTGATTTTTGTTTTGTAATTTTTCTTCTAATTTTGGAGTCGTCAATTGCTCCATGTGCTCGATTGAAAATATTATAGCAATGAGTGATCGGAGTCGTCGAACCCTCAAAAATAAATAAATAAAAATGATGAATAAACAAGGATACGATATAAGTCCTTGAAGTTATTATGTAATAAACGTGAAACCCTTGTACATTTCTTATTTTTCTTCTTTTAGATTTTGATTATTAAAGAGAATTGTAGATGATTGAGGCTAGTAGGGAGCCGATTAACGGTTCGAGCGTGGATAGACCTTAGTCGGGTCAAGTACGAGGGGACCGACTTGGAGGGTTACCTAGTACTTTTAGGTTCTGGGACTCGATCTAAACCTTCCTTGTCAATGCATCTTTGTCGTCATTTTTGATCAAGCTAATAAGCATTGTAGCATGCGGCGTCTTGAATTAGGTTTTTGTGCATTAATTTAGGATCATCCGGGGGTAGTTTCGTAATTCCAAATTAAATTTGCTTGAGGACAAGCAATCATTATGATTGTGGGGTGGTTGATTTGCACGTTTTTGTACGTGTTTTTTTTTACCTTTTTGTGTCGTGATCGCATGTGTTTCGCTTGCATTTTGTGGAAGTTAGGAGTCAGTTAGACTTATTTTGTTAGTATTAGGATTTGTAGCTTTTGCGTGGTTTCTATTACGTTTTTCATTTATTTTCACTCGTTTTATGTTTTCTGGCTGTAGAATAACCAAAGCGGGGCGCGCGCACACTTATGGCATTCCAATCGACCCGCTATGCAACGAACAATCAAGGATATGAAAGGGAAACACAGCGCGAATAAGAGACGAAAACTGACGGACGTGTTGGAGCGGAAAATGAGAAAACTGAGCCGGAAGCAGCCATCCCAGTCGATCGACTAAAATGAAGTTGATGGACAACTAGTTTAGTCGATCGACTGACCTAGCTAAAATGGACTGCTCGACAGAGGCTGGGCCGTTTGACAACCAAGCAGTCGATTGAGTGCAAGTCAGTCGTTCGACTGGTAGTCCGCCCGATCGACTGCCTCACAGGGAATTTTAGGATTTTTGGCCTATTTTAATGATTCTGCCCTGGCTGGGATATATATATATATATATATATATATATATATATATATATATATATATATATATAATAGCCCTTTCTCCACCAACCTTATCCCTTCCTTGGTTGATTTTCGAACTCCTTCAATATCTTCCAAGTCTTTCACTATTCCATTGCCTTTTAATCTTTGAACTCTAGTATAATTTTTAGAACTGTTTAGTTAGGTTTAGATTTTCATATATAGTTATTGGAGAAAGTAGCACTTTCATCTTGTGTTGGAGTATTTTGGTGAAGTTTTCTTTATATTGTGAAGATTGTAAGCTAAACTTGAAGCTCTTGTTTGGTATACAAACTTGGTAGTAATCTTTCTCTCTCTTATTATGTGTTGTTCTTGCTTTCTTGTAATTGTTGGTTTCTTGATTGTTAGGTTTTAGTTTGTATTGTTTTCCTTGCATTTTCAACTTCTCGCATGTCAAAAGAATAAAAAGATATTTACAAATGTTCAATAAATCTTTAGAATAAATTTCTGCACTCAGCAATTTGCAGGTTTGAGGGAGAATTATTGACTTTTTCTTTTTTGAGAAATCATATAACCGAATCAGATTTACTGCGGCTCAAAATTAGGTCAAAACATGGGATGAATAATTCTTATCGATTCTTAAAAGTATATATGATTATTTAAAAACTCCAAACCAAAAAAAAAAGGGGCAAAGAAGTAGTAACATGATTTCTAAGATTTGAACTACATGGATATGGAAAAAAAAATCCAAATAGAAGAAATCCCAAACCTTGATTCCAAAAATGAAAATAAATATATAAGCAGATCCAAAAGGATTTAACAATCTTGAAACAAAAAAAAGTATAAGAAAACAATTGGAACTAAAAAAAAAAATTTAATTGAAACTTTTTTTCAGATTTAACATTTGAAATTGAACAATCAAAAATAGATTTCTTCACAATTTGTTTCATGAGAAATCGAAGGAACGACGTGTGTATAGATAGGAAAAAAGCAAAAAAAATTGCTTCCATAATAATTCAATTGAGTGCCAGGATCTTCGAGCGCCTCTATATTAAATATATCACTACAAAAGAAATTGGCGAATGCTGACAGAAAATGCTGACGGGCAGAGGTCCCAGGCGTCAAGAGTTGCAAAGGTCTCCTTTATCAAGGCAAGGGTCGATAGACCAAGGCAGAGGCTACACGGGACTTTTACAAAGGAGCCCCCAGAAATTGCAAAGGTCTACTTTGTAAAGGTAAAGGTCTCCTTTGTCAAGGAAAGGGTCGACGAACCAAAGCAGAGGCTCCCCAGGACTTTAACAAAGGAGCCCCCAAGAGTTGCAAAGGTCTCCTTTGTCAAGGCAAGGGTTGACAGACCAAGATAGAGGCTCCCCTATACTCTTACAAAGGATCCCCCAAGAGTTGCAAAGGTCTCCTTTATCAAGGCAAGGGTCGACAGACCAAGACAGAGGCTCCCCAGGACTTTTACAAAGGAGCCCCCAAGAGTTTCAAAGGTCTCCTTTGTCAAGGCAGGGGTGGACAGACCAAGGCAGAGACTCCCCAGAACTTTACAAATGAGCCCCCATAAGTTGCAAATGTATCATTTGTCAAGGTAAGGATTGATAGACCAAGGCATAGGCTCCTCAAGACTTTTACAAAGGATCCCACAGGTGTTGCAAATGTTTCCTTTGTCAAGGCAGGGGTCCATAGACCCAGGCAGAAGCTCCCCGGGACTTTAAAAAAGAGCCCCTAGGATTTGCAAAGGTCTCCTTTGTCAGTCTTTATCAAGGAAAGGGTCCATAGAACAATTCACAGGCTCCTCCGGACTTTTACAAAGGAGCCCCCAGGAGCTGCAAAGGCCTCCTTTGTCAAAGCAGAGGTCCGTGGACCAATAAAGAGTCTCTACGGGAACTTAAAAATATCTACTAAGACAAAGAAAAGGTCCATGGACCAATACAGAGGCTCCACAGGAACATAAAAATGTCTCCTAAGATAAAGCAAAGGTTCGTGGACCAATATAGAGGCTCCACGAGAACTTAAAAATATCTACTAAGACAAAGCAAAGGCCCGCGGACCAATACAGACGATCCACGGGGACTTAAAAATGTCTCCTAAGACAAAGCAAAGGTCCGTGGGCCAATACAGAGGCTCCACAGTGACTTTAACAAAGGTCCCTGGGAACTTAAAGATGTCTCCAAAGACAAAGCAAATTTTCATGGACCAATACTGAGGCCTCTCGGGACATGTACTAAGTCATCCTGGGAAGTGCGGAGGTCTCCTACGTGAGTACCAAATGCTTGAACTCTAAAAATAAATAATGACTACACCATTGAGAAGCTTGATTGCAGAGGAGCAGTAAAGTAAAACATACATTTAAAGGGAGAGGTCCACAGAGGATCAAAGGTGTGGTACACTGTGTATAATGACAAGACCAAAGAGGCCACTCTTTCTGTCTCTCTCTAAAACATTCAAAGTTAAGAAATGAGAGGATTTTCCATTATGGGGGTTATCATAGGCATGGGGAATAAGAAAGAAGTTGTTTATCAAGATACCGGGTACTCAAATTGGACCAGTGCAAAATTCATCTGTGAGGGTCCGACAGATACTTCCTCAGTGATACTTTTTATACGCATTATAACTTACATGCACGAAAAATGGGTGGCAAGTGATGAGGGAAAAATATGTCATTTTACACATGGATGTGTGACACTATGAAATTAGACACGTATATCATTTAATTAAAAGTAGACCAATGAACGTAGAGTGGACTTGACCTCCGTATCACCTCTGATACCCTAGAGGCTGACCAACCTCCGTATCACCCCTACCTCCTCAAAGGCCCAATTGTAATAGACCACTGTCACCTTTGTCACAAGGCCCAATTACTGGATGAATCCTTTGCCAAGGGGGTACTTAGGGAATTTTATGGCGAACAACCAAGGCAGCCCCCGACTACAAAGAAGGTAGTCGAGAGAGCATAGCCTAAATGCTTGAAACCCAAGGGAACCAATCCCGGGGAGGAATAACCCACCTGAAGGAGGAGTTATCAGTGTCATCATAGGAGGTTCCTCTGTAGGAGAGAGAAACTCAGATCGGAAGGCGTATGCAAGGAAGTTTCTGACAGAGGACCCATGGGGAAAGAGAACTTAGACAGAAGACACGTGAAGGACATCTTAGATAGAGGAGCCCATTACTTTCACGGAGGAAGAATACGGTAAAATCCTTACCCCTCATGACGATGCCATGTTTATCACCTTGACCATAAGAAATTACAAGGTGAAACTCTTCGTGGACAACGGGTGCTCAAAAGATATACTTTTTTAGGACACTTTTGAGAGAATGAATATCGACAAGAAATTATTGAAGTCAGTGAAAACACCATTGGTTGGATTCTTAGGAGAAACGGTGGATCCAGAAGGAATAGTAACCCTCTCTGTTACTGCCGGCCAGGAACCTCGATAGACCACCATCATGGTTGATTTTTTGGTTTGTGAGAGTAACTTCAATATAATATGATCCTTGGAAGGCCTGGGTTAAACAATATGAAAGCTATTGTCTCAACATACCACCTGTTGATGAAATTCTTAACTGATGGTGGAGTTGGGTGTGTCCGAGGAGACCAGGGGATAGCGAGGCAGTGCTTTGTCGTGTCTTTGAAAGGGAATATAAATAATGAAGAGACATTGACCATCGAGAGTTTAAAAACCAAGGAGAAACCTAGGAAGTCAGGCGAACCAGTTGAGAGCCTTGTATGTATTCCACTTTACGAAGGGAATGATGACAAGGTTGTGAAAATAGGGTCCTTGCTGGATGAGGACACTACGTTAAAGCTTATCCGATTTCTTAGAGAAATGTAGATGTGTTTGCATGGAGCCTGTCGGACATGCCAATGATCGATCCAGGAGTTATCGTTCATAAACTTAATGTGAGTCCTGACTTCAGACCTCTCAGACAGAAGAACAGAAGCTTCGCACCAGACATAATCCAAGCCATCAGGGAAGAGGTAGATAAGCTTCTTGACGCTGACTACGTGTGAGAGGTCGATTATCTGGACTGGTTGTCATATGTTGTCCTCATGCATAAAACTAATGGTAATTGGAGGATGTGATATCATTAGATTAGAATGCACCTGGATGATGCGACCAAAACCTCCTTTGTGACTAGGCGGGGGTTATACTGCTACAAGGTCATGCCCTTCGAACTGAAGAACACAGGGGCAACATACCAGAGGTTGGTAAATAAGATTCTTAAAGGTAAAATTAGTTTCAATGTTGGAGTATATGTGGACGACATTCTAGCGAATATTCCATTGGCTAAGAACCACATAATTGATCTAGTGGAGACCTTTGCGGTACTTAGGTATTACAAGATGAAACTCAAATCCAGCAAATGTGCTTTTGGAGTTACTTCGAGAAAGTTCCTTGGTTACATGGTAACCCAACGAGTCGAGGCTAATCCGTAGAAGATCCAGGCTTTGTTGGACATGAGCCCTCCCTAGTCAGTGAAAGAAGTGCAAAGGCTCACGGGGCGATTTGATGCCCTTAGTCGATTTTTGTCAAGGTCGGCTGAGAAAATTCTACCATTCTTCAAGATTTTTAGGAATGCAAAACAATTCTTGTGGTCAGATGAGTGTCAAAGGGCCTTCGACGACTTATAATCTTACATAGGTTCACCTCCACTTCTAACAAAGCCACAACTAGGAAATATGCTATACTTGTACCTCAGAGTTACAGACACCGCGGTGAGTTCAGTGCTAATCAGAGAGGAAGATGGATTGAATAAGATAATTTATTATGTAAGTCGGGTCCTTGGAGGAGCAGAGATACATTATCCAATGATTGAAAAATTTGCATATGGTTGTGTGGTCTCAACTCGTAAGCTGAGACCTTATTTCCAGGCGCACAAGGTTGTGGTGCTCACAGGCCAACCTCTGAGATAAATTTCCAGAAGCTTGAAACTTCTAGAAGGATGTTGAAGTGGTTGATTGAGCTTATCGAGTTCGATGTGAATTTTCAATCGAGGCTGACTATAAAGGCTTCAAGCCTTGGCATATTTCATAGTGGAATGCACTACCGAGGGTGGAAGAGTCCTATCCATAGAACCCATGGTCAATCCAGGTGGTATTGGGAACTATAGAGGTAACCTCTGGACCTTATATGTAGACGGTTCGTCAGACCAATGTGGAAGTGGTGCCGAATTAACCCTGACCATCCCAGAAGGGTATGTTTTTGATAATGCCTTCAAGTTTGGTTTTAAAGCATCGAACATAGAGGGTGAGTATGAATCTTTGGTCAACGGGTTAAAAATTACGCTGGAGCTTAGAGCAAGGTATGTGGTAACGTGCAATGACTCACAATTAGTGGTCTGCCAAGTCAAAGGAGACTATGAAGCAAAGGATCAGATGATGACTAAGTATCTTACAAAGGTAAGTGACCTCTTGCCTCAATATGACTACTTTGAGATCCAACAAGTTGCAAGGGTAGAGAACGTGAAGGCCGACGCATTATCTAAGCTCGCTACGTCACCATTCCATGAGCTTATCAAAAGTGTGCCAGTAGAGATCCTTCCTTAGTGTAGCATTGAAGAAGAGCACATGTTGACCTTGGATCCAGAGCTTAGATGGGTCGATTCTATAATGGATTATTTAACGAATGAAGTACTTCCTGATGAAAAACAAGAGGCGAAAAGAGTCATGCATTGCTCAGCTCGATACACAATTATAGGTGACCATATGTATAAGCGATTGTATACCTTGCCTTATCTCAGGTGCCTTAGGCCAAGCGTAGCGAACTATAACCTCAGAGAGGTACATGAAGGAGTCTGCAGTAATCACTTGGGGGGTAGAGCCTTGGCGCAAGTGGTTACGTGCCAGGGATATTATTGGCTAACACTAAGACAAGACGCGACAAATTTGGTTAAAAATGCGAGAAATGTCAGAGGCATGCCAATCTTCTCCACTCGCCTGTTGCGCTAATGTCATCAGTGTCTACCCCATAACCATTTGCTATATAGGGAATGAACATTTTAGGATCATTTCCACGAGCCACTGGGCAAAGAAAGTTCTTAGTCGTGGACATTGACTACTTCACGAAGTGGGTTGAGGCCGAACCGTTAGCTCGCATCACTGAAATGAAAATCAGAAACTTTGTGTGGAAACCCATAGTTTGTCAATTTGGTGTCCCCAATGCACTTGTTACAGATAATAGGAAGCAATTTGATAACCACCATCTCTGGGAGTTTTGTGAAGGCCTTAGCATTGATCTAAGGACAACCTCGGTGACGTACCCTCGGTGCATGGTCAAGTGGAGGTCACTAATAGGACTATCTTCCAGGCTTTGAAGACACGACTCGACGATGCCAAAGGCATTTGGGCAGATATCCTCCCGGAGGTGTTGGGCTTACTGAGCAACTCCGCGAACAGCGACGGGGGAGACCCCCTTTAGCATGGTGTTTGGCTCCGAGGCGGTCATACCCATTTATATTGGGCTTCCAAGTGCAAGGATCGAGACTTTTTGTGTAGAGGATAATATGGAGGGGTTGAGGGTTAAACTTGATCTTGTCGACGAGCACCGAGATCGAGAAAGGGTCAGGATGGCCGCATATCAGTAGGGGGTGGCCAAATACTATAATCAATGTGTAAAATCAAGTCACTTTTTCCAGGGAGAGATCTTCCTCAGAAAACTCAGTTCAATTACCAAGAGAAGCACAACAAAATGTCGCCCAACTGGGATGGCCCTTAACAGGTTAGCAGAGTGATTAAGGAGGGAACCTACAAGCTTGAAGACATCGGTGGAAAACTTATACCTAGGACTTGGAATGCCGAGCATCTGAGGAGATAATATCACTATCATGAGTGTTAGTTTTCCTTCAAGTATCTCCCTTTCTGAAAATAAGGTTTACGAACCGATTCTTTGTCACAAAGATAGTCTAAATTTTCAAGTGAGTTTATTTCTGAAAAAAAAGGTTTACAAACCAGTCCTTTGTCATGCGGACGCTTAATTTTAAGCTAGTTTGGTTTAGAAACCAGTCCTTTGTTCAACGACCTCCGTTATTAATGAAAGGATTGCATTTTGTTTCCTACATGTGTTATTTTCTCGAAAGACTCATGCGATAATAGGATTGCAACAGACTACAATGGAAAACCATTGCTACTAACAAAAAACAAAGGTTAAGGGGTTGCAGTGGACAACCATTGCCACCATAATCGATAGACTGCAGTGGACAACCATTGCTACTAAAAAAAAGAACAAAGGTTAAGGGATTGAAGTGGACAACCATTACTACCATAATCAATAGATTGCAGTGGACAACTATTGCTACTAACAAAAAACAAAAGTTAAGGGATTGCACTGGACAACCATTGCCACCATAATCGATAGAATGCAGTGGACAACCATTGCATCTAACAAAATAAAGGTTAAAGGATTGCAGTGGACTACCATTGCTACCTTAACTAATAAATTACAGGGAATAACCATTGATTCATGGATTGTAGAGGAAAACCATTGCTACTATTGTCGTCATACCTAAAAGTCAATTTGGGAACACCCAAACTTAGCAAAGGAGCTCCATAGGAGCTAAATTACAATAAAAGTTTTTTAGGAGTCATAACACAAATACAAGATCACCATAAGATTCGGGTTACAAACTTGTTCTATAAGTTTCCAAGTAGCTAAAGTTAAGAGTTATAGGGGATAAGCAACATTAATTCTCAGCAGGCGCGAGAAAACCCTGGGCCGTCGCCATGCCGGTAGCAGGGGTGACAGAAGTGGATGCGGGCGAACAAGGTACAAAGGGTTCAAAGTCGATCGATGGAAAATAGGTGCACGCCATCTACTTACAATCGTCGAATCTGTCGAGATAAAAATCCATATGCGCCTCTTCGGTAGCATCGACGGCTTCCTTGGCACTCCGTGTCAACACCTCGATCTCCCTACGGGACTCCTCACTTTCTAGCTCAATATAAATAAGACGTCGCTGCAAGTCGGTGACTTCTCCCTCTAGGTGCTTGACTCTCACTTCACCTTGTGCAAGATCCGTAGCGAGTTCCATCACCCTTCGGGACCCATAACTCACCTTTGCTATTAGGCCCTGGTGGGTAAAGCGTTGCTGCAAGAGTAACAAGGTCAAAGCATAAAAAAAGGGAGATAATAAATAAATAAATAAAATATGTTGCATCGCATCTGGGTTAAAAGGGTATATCCGTCGTCTGCCAAGTCCTGAAAAGTGGCATTCGTAGCTGCAGCCACATCCCTGGGATACATTACATGGGATATTATCTCTATCGCAGTAACTCAGTTTATGATAATATCATCCTCGCTGACATTCCATGGGGTTAGAAATGGACGGGGACGTCAGTACCCGCACTACCGGATGCCTCATTCCCAATAAAAGGCGAAAGAGACCTCGACGGTGGACCCGTGTCCACGGCGGATACTAAAACTTTGGAGCACAGTGCCAGCGATCCCTCGGGTAGTGAACGAGGAACCCTTCTACGTGATGGACCTGAGGCCTGTCGCTGAGAAGCTCTAGTAGCAAGCTTATCCTTGTTAAGCCTCCTTGACTTTTGTGTCTCCATACATGTGCAATAAAGAATACACATAAGAGCCAGAGACATAAAAAATATATATAATATAAAAAATAAACAGACAAATAAACATACTCGGGTCAGCGACCGAGGATGTGCGATGATGGCTTAATCCCACCGCTATCAAGTTTCTTTCATTTACTATCGCCTTGAAGTTAATGGGACCCTGACTAAGAAGGGCGTAAGCCGTGATATGCTCCATAGAGTTTAGATCGAGACATCAAGGAGAGAGAACAGCCTCACTCCACACATTGGGAAAGCCCCATTCATTCCCTGAGGCAATAACACAGAAGAGCTTCGACTTCCAGTTTCTATTGCCGTCTGAACACTCAAGTAATGGCCTGGTCGTCTTGTTAGACGTAAAGTACCAAACGCCCAAGCACCAGGGGTGTCTCTGGATTTTATAGAATCGTGAAAATACGACAGCGCTCACGGGAAGTGACATCGAGGCCGCTAGGGTGGTGAAACCAATGATGACCTTCTAGGCATTTGGGGAGAGTCGGGAAGGAAAAATATTATAAAAGTTCAGAATCTCACAAATGGTGAAGTGCCGTGGAAACCTTACCCTAGAACGAAGCATACCCTCGTACAAGCAAAGGGAGGAGTGAGGCGCCATACTCAAACCACCATCCTCGGGGCCCTGAACACAACGCTCCCAATGTGTAGGAATGTAAAATAAGGATTTGAATCTTTCAATATCTTGATAAGTAAGAATCGAAACCACGCCTGCAGGATCAACCATCGAAACTTTGGGCTGGTAAATCGATTGATACCAGTTTGCCAGAGAGGCATTATCTAAAGGCTCATCTGAATTCTCGGACATAATTAAAAAATAAAAATAAAATAACAATAAGGCTCGATTGCATTTGGAAAGATTAGTTTATGGACCGAAGAGCAAGGAAAAGGTCCATAGATCACGCAGAAGCGCCCATGGACTTTTACAAAGGAGCCCCTAGAAGTCGCAAAGGTCTCCTTTATCAAGTCAAGGGTCGACAGACCAAGGCAGAGGCTCCCCATAACTTTTACAAAGGAGCCCCCAGAAGTTGCAAAGGTCTCTTTTTCCAAGGCAAGGGTCGACAGACAAAGATAGAGGCTCCCCAGGACTTTTACAAAGGAGCCCCCATAAAATGCAAATGTCTCATTTTTTAATAAAAGGATCGACAGACCCAAGGCAGAGGCGCCCTAAAGGTCTCCTTTATCAAGGCAAGGGTCAACAGACCAAGGCAGAGGCTCCCCGGGACATTTACAAAGGATCCCCTAAAAGTTGCAAAGGTCTCCTTTGTCAAGGAAAGGGTCGACAGATCAAAGCAGAGGCTCCCCACGTATTTAACAAAGGAGCCCCCAGGAGTTGCAAAGGTCTCTTTTGTCAAGGCAAGGGTTGACAGACCAAGACAGAGGCTCCCCAGGACCTTTATAAAGGAGCCCCCAGAAGTTGCAAAGGTCTCCTTTATAAAGGTAAAGATATCCTTTGTCAAGGAAAGGGTCGACAGACTAAGACAGAATCTCCCCAAGACTTTTACAAAGGAGACCCCATAAGTTGTAAATGTCTCCTTTGTCAAGGCAAGGGTCAACAGACTAATTCAGAGGCTCCCCAGGACTTTTACATAGGAGACCCCAGGAGTTGCAAAGGTCTTCTTTGTTAAGGCAATGGTCCATAGACCCAGACAGAAGCTCCCCGGGACTTTTATAAAAGAGCGCCTAGGGGTTGCAAAGGTCTCCTTTGTCAAGGCAAGGGTCCATAGACTAAGGCAAATGCTCCCAGAGACTTTTGAAAAAGAGCCCCCAGGTGTTGCAAAGGTCTCCTTTGTCAAGCCAAAAGCCTCCTTTGTAAAAATCAGAGGTCTGTTGACTAATACAGAGGTTCCACGGGGACTTAAAAATATCTAGTAAGACAAAGAAAAGGCCCATGGAACAATATAGAGGCTCCTCGAGAACTTAAAAATGTCTACTAAGACAAAGCGAAGGTCCGTGGACCAATACAAAGGCTCCAAGGGAACTTAAAAATGTCTCCTAAGACAAATCAAAGGTCCGTGGACCAATACAGATGCTCCACGAGAACTTAAGAATGTCTACTAAGACAATCAAAAGGTTCGTGGGCCAATACAGAGGCATCACGGGGACTTAAAAATGTCTCCTAAGATAAACCAAAGGACCGTGGGCAAATACAGAGGCTTCACAGGACCTTTACAAAGGTCCCCGGGAACATAAAGATGTCTCCTAAGACAGAAAATTTTCGTGGACCAATACTGAGGCCTCCCGGGACATGTACCAAGTCATCCCCAGGAAGTGCAGAGGTCCCTTATGTGAGTAACAAATGCTTGAACTCTAAAAATAAATAATGACTACATCTAAAGGGAGAGGTCTATAGAGGATCAAAGGTGTGGTACACTGTGTAAAATGACAAGACCAAAGAGGCCACTCTTTATCTCTCTAAAACTTTCAAAGTTGAGAAATGAGATGATTATCCACTATGGGGGTATTCATATGCACGCATAATAAGAAAGAAGTTGTTTATTAAGATACCTGGTACTCAAATTGGACCAGTGCAAAATTCATCTGCGAGAGTCTGACGGATACTTCCTCAGCGAGAGATACTTTATATACGCGTTATCACTTACGCGCACAAAAAATTTGGGGGCAAGTGATGAGGGATAAATCTGTCATTTTACACGTAGATGTGTGACACTATGAGATTTGGACACGTGTATCATTTAATTAAAAGTACACCAATGGACACAGAGTAGACATGACCTCCGTATCACCTTTGTTACTCCAGAGGATGACCCAACCTCCGTATCACCCTTGCCTCCTCAAAGGCCCAATTATGACAGACCACTGTCACCTTTGTCACAAGGCCCAATTGCGGGATGCTCCTTTCCAAGTTAGGTTTCCAAGGTCTCTTTTACCTATAAAAGGCAGACCTTGGCCAGGTAAAATAGGACGACCTCTAACTCACAAAATACTACCCTAATTATGTTTAACTTGGGCATCGGAGTATCTACCCATAGGGACGACCCCAAGGCTCTTTTTTGCAGGCGTTTAAAGAAGCAAAGGCCGCTCGTGGGCTAATTCAAGCAAAGGCAAAGACTCGCGTGCGGATATGGGCAAAGGCAAAGGCAACAACCTCCCGTGTGTAATTCTAGGCAAAGGCAAATGCCATTTCAGGCAAAGACAAAGGTTGTTTCAGGCAAAGGAAAAGGCCACTTCAGACAAAGGCAAAGGTCTCTCGTGTTTTGGTTCCAGGCTAACGTCGGACTTCTGATTCACTTTATATTATTGTTTCATAATTATTTATATATAATATATATTTTCAATTAATAATATATATATTATTGATAATATATATTTATAAATAATTATATTTATAATATATATATATATATATATATATATTTATATATAATAATATTATATATTTATAATATCATTATTCTTAAATATAATCTTCATTAATAAATATAATATAATTAATTATAAATAAATTTATAACTTAATTTACATATCTAATATATATAAAGTATATATAAACTTCCACATGTAATTGCCTTATCGAGATGGTAACACCACTCCACTACTCACAAGAGGTTGCAGGTTTGAATCCCATCCATGCCAGATGTGGGATTTAGATAGATGCGGGTTGGGCTGGGTTGAGGGTTGGGGGCGGGCTGTGCCGGGCCTGCCTAAGCAAAATATTATTTTTTTTTATAAAATTTTATAAATGCTGACGGTCCAAACCCGTTAGCAAATGCTAACAGGTCCAACCCGTCAGTAAATATTGACGGGTGTCGTATGGTGTCCAGGAACTTTACTGATGGGTTGTACCCATCAGTAAACCTATTAGAAAATGTTGACGACAGAGTAGCAGAAAGTTGGAGTTAACAGTATCTATAACTGTTACCATCATCGTTACCTTACCGCAGAGGATGGACAGAGAGCTCCCAGACCAGGATAACAACGACTTTAGCGGTATCTTTATACCATTAGTTACACCGTTACGAAGTGATAAAGAGGTTAGCGATGAGCTTAACGATTACTTTCTTACCGCTACCAATACCGCTACGGGTGGACAGAGACTACTCTGAGAGGGTTAACGGTATTGTCAGCGGTAACTCCTACTTCTAAGTCTTATCGTTACCTACCTAGAAATGCGTTTTTACCCTAACTTGTGCTCCAAGACAAGGGAAAACTATATAAACCCCTCTCTTAATCCGTCCCAAAACACACATAACACCACTATAACCTTATTTTCGGTCCTTAGACTCAAAAACAACACACCTTCACATCCCATTCAATATAGAAGATCAAGATCGAAGATTCAAGAGTTACAAGTTCCAAGCTCCAATCTTTAGTTCGTGATTCGATTCTCGGTCAAGATCTACGCAATTTCTCCGGAATAGCTGGAGAGTTTACTGCAATTATTAGTTTCAATAAGTATTCTAAACTTTTTAATTGCTTTCTTAGATTAATTTATGCGATTAAGTAGTAGCTTTTCCATTATTGTTCTTGAATTAGTTTAAGTTTCGAACCTTATTTATTTTTGATATTCGGATTTGTAATCTTTCATTTAGTTTAAATGATGTTTTATTTTTAGAGATTTTAATATTGTTCATGCTTAGATAATTTATTCCGATTATATTACATTTAAGATAATTAATTTTCGTTTATGCTAGTTATCCTTCTTGAGTTCATATGTTAGTTTCGTTATAAATATTAGATTCATTATAATTACTTATTTTTAATTGATGTTTATGTATTTTAAATTCTTAGATAATCAAAACAAACAAAACCCCCAATTTGTACAAGTTTTCGTGTTACTTGTGATTGAGCAAATTATTCGAGATTCCGATTGTATATTCCTAGAGATCGACTCGGTTTTAACTTACCAACCTACATGAGAACTCGTATTCTTGCGAGCGAGATTTTGAATAACTAATAAATATTTATAAAAGTAGGAACACAAAACTTCGAATCAAAACTTTGGCGTCGTTGCCAGGGAACAAAAAGCAAAGGTTTCAAAAATATGTTTATTCGATTTATTTCTTTCAACCGTCTATTTGTATAATTCATTTTTTTGTTCGATGCGCTTGACTTGCTGTTGAGTGTATGCAATGTGGAAGATCACTTAGACTCGAACTTGCACCATTCATTGATAATATTCATCGTTCAAATCAAGCAAGACCTCCTCATATTTCTGAAAGCGAATCATTTGTTACCACTGATTTTGTTTGTGACACAATTCTTGATACGATGTTAAGACGAGAAGATCCGGTTCACAACCACAATGCAAATGATCAACCGCCAAGGAACCCTCCTATACGACATAGAAACGAATACAGAAGCGAACTAATTTGCCCCGAAGGGCCGGCACAACCTCGAGAATATTGGGAAGATATTCAATGAAATATGATGGACCAGAATGAAGAGCGAGGAGGAGGAAGAAATAGAAATCACCATCACCACAACCAAGATAACTATTCTGAGAGATCTTACCCTGGAGATGAGCAGATTAACGACTGGCTCATTAATAACCACTACAATGAAAGGAACGAGTATGATAGAAACTACGCGAGGCCTAATAATCAAGAGAGACACTCAAGGGGGGCGCGCGAACCAAGACAGTGAGATTTCACAACCCCTCAGGTAGGTCCCTATAGTTCTGCTATTGTGTTGGGAAGAACTGCAAGAGACTTGAGCTTAAACCTCATATAATCAATAACCTCCCGACGTTTCATGGTCTCGCCAACGAAGACCCGTTATCTTTTCTTAAGGAATTTTATGCATAAGTAAGTAGAATTCCATCACCGGGACTTCATCACAAAGATCTTCAAATGGTGTATTTTCCAAGTTGTTTGAAAGATAAAGCCAAATCTTGGCTACTCTCATTAAAACCCTCGATCATTGACTGATTCGCCCATGGTGAGCGATAAATTTATTAATCAATACTACTCAGCTCAAACGACGGGCCACATTAGGAGGCAAATCGCCAACTTTGTTCAGCAAGATGGGGAGTTGCTACACGAAGCATGGGAATGTTACAAAACTTTATTGCAAGATTGTCCGCATCATCAAAACACTCCAGGGATGGTCAACCAATTCTTTTATGAAGGACTATTGGACTCTTACAAAAATAATGTTGAGACAGCTGCTGAAGGGGATTTTGGATACCTGACGACGACGGAAGCTGAGAAGTTGTTTGAGAGGATGAGCGAGAAATCCAGGCAAACAAGTTCTCGACCACGAAAGATAAGAGTTAACGAGGCGACTGAGGTGCCAAGCAATGAAGCCGTTAAAACATGCAACCGCTGTGGAGAGCAAGGGCATTTGGTGGATACGTGCAAAATGGTGTTTTACGACGAATGTGAAGCCGAGGCGTATGCCATTAAAGACCAAATGCACCAACAAGACCTTCCAACTCATGAGCACAGGTCCCCAACTAAATTTCAGGCACAACGTAATTCTCCTTACTTAAAATGGGGCCCAAGAAATCCACATTACACTCCCACATAAACTGATTCACCCCCACTCCCACCAAACAAACACACAACAACTAGACCAACACTTGCTCCGATACAACTGAATGACCAATTATTAATTTGGAAGCAAAACCAAGTCACCGAAATAATTATAAATAGAGACGGGCTCACAAATCTGACTACGCAAGTTAATAAGCAAGGAGAAGTTTTGAATGACCTCTCCAAAAACGTGAAGAAATTAGAAACAATGTTAGGACAAATGGCAGCATCTATGGCGAAGGCAGAAAACGAGAAAGGAAAATTCCCGAGCCAACCCAAGCAAGCTTCAGCTGTTCATGTTTTACGAAGCGGAAATAAGGTAGATAAAGGAATTGAATTAGAATAGAAGGAAGAAGAGGTCGCAGAAATTCCAACTACGGATTCGCCCAAGAATGACGACCCTAAACCAGTGGACCAAATGCATAAGTCAAAAAATCCTTATATTCCGGGTTCATTAAAAGGGAAGCTTCCAAATCCACCAATCCCCACAACAATTGACGATTCCTCCAAGTCTCCGACTCAGCAACCGAATCAGTTCACACATATAATTCAAGACAAATTTCCCTTTCCAAGTCATCTACGCCCAGCCACAGAAAACAAAAAATTCATGGAGCTCTATAATCTATGGAAAAACGTCAATATTAAACTTCCTCTATTGGACGTAATCAAAACGATGCCCGCGTACGTTAAATTTTTCAAGGAGTTAGCCGCTAGGGAACGACGGCTGGAAATGACACAACTAGTAGAATTAAACAAGGAGGTGAGCGCCATATGCAGGGGTCTGTTACCCAAAAAGGAGAAAGACCCAGGGAGTTTTTGCATAACTATTTTCTTAGGAAATGGGCAAACGACATGTGGATTGCTTGACCTTGGTGCAGGGATTGATTTGATGCCGTATTCACTATATAAGGAATTAGACCTTGGAACAATGAGTCCAACTACGATGCGACTACAATTGGCGGATCGATCAATTAGACAACCGCTTGTCATAGTTGAAGATGTATTACTTCAAGTCGGCGAACTTATAATTCCGGTTGATTTTGTCATACTTGATGTCGGCGAAGTTCCAAATGAAGGCACAAAGCATACTATTTTGCTAGGCCGACCATTCATGTTCACCTCTCATACACTAATTGACGTGCACAAGGGGAGAATTATCTTATCCGTTTTGGGAGAGACAGTCACATTTTCGCTTAAAGAAATTCACAACACTCCTTCTCCGTTCATGCGCGAAGATTTTTCATTTATTGATCCTATTGCATCTTGCATTCACGAACTAAAAGGGATCACCGTGTTAGGTGAGTTAAGCATTGAGGACGACACATAATTTTTGAACAGGGTGGCAGAAATGTTGGAAATAGATTTGAACGAAGTCACCGAAGATTATGAAGAATTTGAAGATTTTGACGAAGAATTGTGCGAAATAGCTGATGCACTTGAACTTGGGATGAAAGTGGAGTTGAAACCACTACATAGTCATTTGAAGTATGTTTTCCTCGAGCCCAACGAAACAAACCCCATTATCATATATTCAGCATTGGCGGAACACGAGGAAAAAGAATTGATTGCGGTACTGAGCACCCACAAAGAAGCCATATGATGGAGCATTAGCGATATCAAGGGGATAAGCCCTGTTACTTGCATGCACCGAATTGAGTTAGAACCCGATGCTAGACCTGTGAGGGACAGTCAACGAAGACTAACGCCAACACTTTATGAGGTGGTCAAAAAGGAAATTTTGAAGCTTAAAGATGAAGGGATTATTTTTGCTATCTCTGACAGTACGTGGGTGAGCCCAATCCATTTGGTTCCAAAGAAAGGAGGCATCACCATAACCGAAAATGAAAAAGGCGAGACAGTTCCAACCCAACTGACTACTGGATGGCATATGTGTATCGATTATAGGAAATTAAATGCAGCCACTCGTAAAGATCACTTTCCTTTGCCGTTCATAGACCAACTTCTCGACAAGCTTGGCGAACATGAATTCTATTGCTTTTTGGATGGCCTTTCGAGCTATTACCAAGTAGCCATTCCTCCGGAAGATCAAAGCAAGACGACATTCACATGCCCCTTTGGCACATTTGCTTTTCAAAGAATGATTTTCGGCCTGTGCAACGCACCAGCGACTTTTCAAAGGTGCATGTTTTCAATCTTTACTGATTTTATTGATGATTTTCTTGAGGTATTCATGGATGATTTTTAATTTTTGGATCGTCTTTCAAGAGTTTTTATCTAGTTTATCTAAGGTTTTGGAACATTGCATTGAGAAGAATCCCACGTTAAGTTGGGAGAAATCCCATTTTATGGTAAAAAGTAGTTCGGTTTTATGTCATGTTGTTTCTAATAAGGGGTTGGATTTTGATAAAGCTAAAATTGATGTGATCGAAACCCTTCATCCACTTCGAGATGTTAAGGGAATTAGGAGTTTTCTTGGTCATGCAGGTTTTTATGGATGTTTTATTAAAGATTTTGCAAAAATTAGTCGTCCGCTTTGCAAACTTTTGACTTTAGACACTCCTTTTGTTTTTAATGAAGAATATATGAATGCGTTTAATGAGCTTAAAGAGAGTCTTACTTGTGCCCCTGTAGTTATTGCACCTGATTGGACTCTACATTTTGAAATAATGTGCGATGCTTCCAATGAAGCGGTGGGGTCCGTTTTAGGATAACGTGTGGATAAATTGCTGAGGGTTATTTATTATGCAAGTTATATGTTAAACGACGCCCAACGTAATTACACCACGATTGAAAAAGAATTGTTGGCAGTTGTATTTTCACTTGACAAATTTAGATCCTATATAGTTGGAGTGAAAGTAATTGTACACACGGATCATGCTGAATTGCGTCATTTATTTTCTAAGCTTCAAAGTAAACGACGTCTTATTAGGTGGATATTATTGCTGCAAGAATTTGATGTGGAAATAAAAGATATACGAGGATGTGAAAACGTTGTAGCTGATCACTTATCTAGGATGATAATTGAGGAAAACGAAGGCGAAAAGTTTATGATTAACGATTTATTTCCTTATGAGAACGTGTTTAATATTGAGCAATTAATTTACTCCTTGGTATGCTGATATTGTGAATTATCTTGCTTGCAAAATTATACCTAACCATTTATCCTACCAAGAAAGGAAGAGATTTTTATGTAAATGCAGGGATTACTTTTGGGATGATCCCTATGTGTTCAAACGCTGTAAGGATGGGCTTAACAGAAGATGCATTCCAAATGATGAAATGGGGAGCATATTGCAATTTTGCCATGATCATGGAGGGCATTTTGGGGCTCAAAAGACAGCATTTAAGGTGTTACAAGCTGGATCCTATTGGCCAAGTTTATTTGCCGATACAATCTAATATTGCAAAACGTGTGACAACTGCCAACAAACCGGCAACATAGAAAAGCTAGATGAAATGCTGAAAGTACTTAATAAAGTGGTAGAAATTTTTGATGTATGGGAAATTGACTTCATGGGACCCTTTCCTAAAAGTGGAGATTTCGAGTATATTCTAGTAGGAGTCGATTATGTATCTAAATGTGTGGAAGCAATCCCCGCTCGAAGAGCCAATGTAGAGGTAGTTCTTAAATTTCTACACGAAAATATTTTTAGTAGATTCGGGGTGCCGAAATCAATTATAAGTGATGGAGGGAGCCATTTTTGCAACCGAGCCTTTGCAAGGTTAATGACAAAATACGGGGTCCAGCACAAGGTAGCTACTCCATACCACCCTCAAACTTCTGGACAAGTCGAAACAAGCAATCGTCAGCTGAAGGCTCTCCTCGAGAAAACAGTTGGACCAAGTCGAAAGGAATTGGCAGTTAAACTTATTGACGCACTGTGGGCCTATGGAACGGCCTATAAGACAGTGCTTGGTATGAGTCTTTTTTGACTCGTCTATGGGAAGGCGTTCCATCTGCCCGTTGAAATAGAGCACCGAGCAAATTGAGGTATTCGTAAGTTAAATATGAACTACGATGAGACGGGTGAATATAGAAAATTGGAGTTGATCTAGCTTAAAGAGATTCAAGACGAGTCCTATGACATTGCGTGGAGGCAAAAGAAAATGATGAAGATACGCCACAATCGAAGACTTGTTAACAAGCGATTGGAGGTAGGTAAGTTAGCTGTGGTCAATAATTCTAGATTGAAACTCTTTCCAGGTAAGCTTAAGTCAATATGGAGTGGCTCATTTGTGATCAAAGAAATCAATGAATTTGGAGCGGTCACTCTTTACGACGAAACAAAGGATGTAACGTTTCAAGTTAACGGACACTGAGTAAAGCTATATCATGACGGAGATACAATGAGTCAAGATCGTGAGATGTTGAAGTTAGTGGACCCGCCTCTTGGTTACAAATTAGTCACAAAAACTCGCGTCGAGCAAGTGACGTTAAAAGATGCGCTTCTTGGGAGGCAACCCAAGCACTTGTATAGTTTTTCTTTTCTTTTCTTTTTGATTTTATTTGAGTATTTCTTCAGTTTATTTTGCTGTGGTACATTTACGTGATGTTGATGTGCAGAATTAGTTAAAAAATCGCCTGATCTGGGAGTTTAACGGTTAGTGATAACCAATACCACTAAAGTCACCGTTGGGAAGTGGCTACAAGGTCAAGGGTATTACTAGTGGTAACCATACTGCTACAGTAACCGTTACCAGGATCGACTTTGCAGAATTTGGAAAGATTTGGACTGTGATTTTTGGGTATTTTATTCCCAATAGGTAAGTAAGTTTATGGTAATATTTTGCACGAATTTTCGCTTAGTTCTAAGTCCAGATCTACTACCTTAGGAGAGTTCTAAATTGAATAGGTAAGTTTAAATATCTCCTACCTTAATTAAAACTGGGAAAATCTAGGACTCCTATTCTCAAGAGCAAATAATTCCTATATAAACCACCCCTCAGACACCCTATATTTCACAATTCTCTTTTGTTCTAAACCACCCTACATAAGAAAATAAAAATTCTCCAAATATCCCAACACCATGAGGCCTATTCCACAAGAAACCAAAAACCACGAAGATAGGTAGATGTTGAGAAGTAAGAACCAAGAAGAGTTGGCCAAAATGCAAGTTGAAATCGAGAGCGTGAAGGCCACAAATAATGATCTCCAACTAGACGAAGTCAATACCACCCTCAAGATCAACGCACTAGAATATAGTTTGAAGAAAGCGGGAGAGGTGCATGCGGGGTTGAGGAACACTATTTCCCAACTAAAGGGAGCCATCAAGGAATTGAAGGTGGCAAAGCGTGATCTCGAACGAAGGATGGATGACCCAAGTGAGCATGACGTGTCTATGGACGAGCTTCACGACAAACTCCTCATTTCTAGAGAGGGGATTGAAAAACTAACCATTCAAAATACTGTGATTCTGTGGAGCGAAGCCGCTTTTGCAAACAAAATAATGATTTGGGAAAAACGTCTTGAAGATAAGGAGGCCGAATTGGCTGAGGCAGCGTAAGACGAAATGGACCTCCTGTGAGAGAATTACGAGATCCGAGAAGAGAAGTTCACACTCCTACATCGAGTCCACGAGTTGGAAGCCCAAATTAAAAATCTTGAAGACGGCAATGCAGTGCACGAGTGGAACATAAGATACTGGAAGCAGCGTCTAGAAAAGGCTAATGATAAGATTGACGAGCTAGAGAACATGCACTACGGATCCCCTTAGGCCATTAGGACGTTTCCACTAGCTAATTACTTATGCACTATTTAAGTTTCAATTATCGAGTCATAGGATTGTCATCCTATTCTATCTAGTTTATTTTATCGCAATTTCAATTTTATTTCAATTCCGTTGTCTAAGTATCTCGAGTCAGCATTAATAAAATCTTTATTTTAATTCCTCCTGCGTCGTTTATATTTAAATATTTCTTTTATGCTTGGAATTTTTTGATTTCTTTGAGAGATTGTGCAGTTTTCCCATCATTAACGGTCATGTAGCGGTATTCTTACCATTGGATTCTTCGTTACCCACCAGCAGAAATTCTAGCGGTAAGGCTAGCGGTTAAACTTACTGTTACGCCTTACCATTAACTTATTAAAAGCCCGGCCCAAGGTGAGTATAAATCAGAATTTTCTAGGGTTAATCGTCACTTTTTCCAAACCGCTAGAACCAGAGCACGCTGTTGCCATTACGAAGTATTACCGCTACCCAGATAAACTAAGGCAAATACGAGCACTTCAAATCGAGACAACCCAATACAGACATAAGAATGGTAGGGACCCTGCAATTTGTGCAATCTTGGGATTTATCGCGATTTTGGGGGTAAGCGTGGCTGAACTTCAACTCTTTTTGAACTGCTTGGTTGGGATTGCAGGCTGTTTAGTTTAGACTGTTGGGATTATAATTGTTTGAGAAACCGCCGGTGAGATTTTCTGCACACAACCTATTCGATGAAACGCTAGCAGTATCAGTAACATTTATACTGACCGCTAGCATAGTGCTAAATAGTAGCGACTGCAGTAACGGTTAGGCTTATCGTTAGTCCTTTCCTCTATGTCCCCTGCTGGTTCAGAATTTTCGACAGTTAACAGCCGTTTTTGAGGTCGCATCCCGACCACAATTACTACAGACCTGAGACTGATGCTATGGCCTCTTCATCGAGCACTGCAAGGAGGAATGTGCAATGAAGGATTAGATCATGGTTAAAGGTTTACAACGACGAGGTCGATCTCAATAATTCCTTGGTCGATCGACAAATTGTGAATCCGGTGGTCATCGACGTCGATTACTTGATGAAGTAGGTGACCCAAGGCGACGTATTCGCTGAGAAGTTTATTGGGTTCATCAACAACCTCAATTGCATCCAAATGGCTCGAACTCATGTTTTAGCTTATGAGCTAATGATTCTCGAGTTTTACACTTCTTTCGAAATCATGGCTGAGAACAAGCTGACGTGTCGATTCGGGGGCGAGGAGTACAACATTACCCCTACGATGATCCAGGCCGTTTTTTGTTTTGAAGGCCGCATGACGTTCCGTGAGCGGGATTATCATTATGACGAGCGGGAATTTTGGGTGGAGATTTCGTATCTGGGCAATGAGGGGAGGAGTCAATTTCCCCTCATGATGGTGAAAGACAACGCGTTGTACGCCGCGTATTGGTATTTGGCCCGATGTGTGATCGATAAAGAGGAGCCAACTTTGATTAACAGGGATGAGCTATGCGCCCTATGGTGTATGGCAAAAGTGAAGCTCGTCCAAATTTACCCCTTGATCATTAAGTACCTAAAGAACGTGAAGAAGATAAGTAGGGAGCGACTGGTTCCTCTATCGCACGGGACGTTCATTACTGGCCTAGCCAAGGTGTGCGGATATTCACCGAGGGACTACGACACCCCCCATCCCTATCAGGCACTATCGCTTCAATGGCGTATGGCTCAAATACCCAAGAGACTGAGAGGTGAGAGACAGCTGATAATGCAATTGTGGGAATATGTTGAGGAAAGTGATGAGAACGAGGCAAATAACAACAACGGGGAGGATGAAGCTCGCGAAGAGGCACGAACGATGGATGAGGAAGATGTTGGGCAGCATAATGGACCTTCGATGGGTTCGACTGGAGAGTCATCGCAGTGGGGTCGGCCCGAGTTCGACGCCTACTTAACGGATTATAGAGAGTTCTAGACTAACATTTATGATCGACTCTCTGGCGTTGAGTTCGATGCCTAGGCAGCTAAGACTGACGCATGACTTGCCTTCGAAGAGGCCCGTGAGGCAAACGAGAGTGCGAGAATAGCTGTAATGGAGGCTAGACGTGGGCATAGGGAGGCCTAGTTGGGACATGAGGAGGCTCGCCGAGGAAGAGAGGTGAGCGAGGCCAACCGGGAGATGCTGACTAAAATGACAGTTAACTTTGCTCTTTTTATGGGACAATGGCCTCCTGCTCCACCTCCTGCTGATGAGCCATGGTAGTAATTTTCTGTGTTTATATTATTGCTGATGAACACTATTATTATTGTTTGCTTTTATTTGTTATTTTGCTTTTATTTGTTATTTTTGCTATTTCGGAAGTATTTGGTTTAAGGACAATTCAATCACAAGACTCTTGACGATGGCCGATTGCACGACTTCAGTTAGAGAGACTCGAGTGTTTTCAGGGAAGTTTTCTTTTCCCTTGCTCATTTTGTTTATGCTTATGGAAATTCGGAGATTGTCAGATTCTTGGGAGGGGGAGGGTCGAGTATGATGTGTATTTTGTGAATTAAGTGCAATTTGGATTTTTATGGTTTGTAATAATTAGTAATTTCTCGTGATTGATTTCTATTCCTGCGCTAAATTATGTTTGTCTGGCTTGCCTGTCAAAGATTGACTATGTGTGATTTGAGGTTATTGTCTTTGAGCGTGTATGAATGCGTAAATTTTCTAATAAACTTATTATTTATATATTGTAAAATGGTACTTGGACGCAATTGATTTCGCAAAACCTTAAAAGCAGCGTCAATTCAAAACTTTTCGTGCAAAAGCCAGTGAGTAGCCCGAGTGTTTATCGTAATTGCTTGTACTTGAGTGAGTTTTGTTTTGAGATCTCTTTGAAATCGCTGTGTGTAGTTAGCTTTGAAAATGACGTTAAGGCACAGAAAAAACCCTTATTCTGGCCATGTCTATATATTTGTAGCCACTATAAATTCTGAATGAGCCAATCATAGCCAAATTATCCATGCCTATAACCTGGAGTGATTCGACCCCTACTTTCGAATTAAAAGTTTGGGGTAGGAGTTCGTTATTTTGCTGGCTATTATTGTTTTGGAAATTTTATTAGGGATTTATGAATTTTTGTGATTAAGGGCCACCATCCAAAACAAAAATAAATAAATAAATAAATGACCCCATAAAAAAGAATTAAAGGGGGATATAAAAAAAGGAGAGAAAAAGAAGGATGGTGTGTCTTGGTGAACCATGTTATGTGATTGCCTACGTGCTTATAAAGGCTTGTGTCTATTATTTTCTTATGAAGCCTAATGTTTAAGGGGCAAGAGTTGTGTTGAAGAAGAATCATATCATGAGCTTCTAAGTTGTTTAAAGTGTTCGAGAAAAAGTCGGTTTAGAGTTACGAGTTGAGAAATAGCCTAAATTTAAAGGCTACGTTATGAGTGTTTAGTGAGGCATTTTTATTTTTGTATGAGGTGAAGCAAATTGCTTCGTGACTAGATTAGGTTGAGTGAGTTATTGATCACGTTAGATCATGAGTTAGCCACACGACTTATATATTCCATACCCGTCCAAAGAGCCTACATTACAACCCGAAAAGACCTTTTCCGATTCATTGTTAGCTACACACTTAAATGCGATGGAGAAGTTTTTGATTTTCAGTTCTTGCTTATTGTGCTTGTATTTTGATGATTTGAGAGTAAACACGTCCCTATAAAAAATTCTTGAGTGCTTGAGCGTACACTTATATATTATCCTTTGTGAGGAAGCATAATTTTTATTTTGGAGAGAGAATGTAATAAGGGTGGAGTGTTTGAAGTTGGTTGCATGTATCTATATTTTCAAAATTATATATGTAGCACGACACAACTCTTTGCTTGAGCTTTTTTCACTCTTGTTATTCTTTGAAACTATCGTTCGTTTGAGGACGAACAAACCAATAAGTGTGGAGTAGTTTGATTAGCACATATTTGTCCTTTTTTTACTGGTATTTTTTGTTAGTTTTTCTTATTAATTTTTGTATAAGTTGGGTAGTTTAAGCTTAATTTCGTATATTTGTACTTCTAGCTTATTTTACCGTATTATGATCTAAATTGATGCAAATAGGTGAATATTCTCTATTTTTCATCTTATAGCTAAGTACCCAGAAGAGTTCAGCGCTCAAAGGATGACGTTTAATTAATAGAAGATGAGAATCGAGCTTTCCGGCGAAAGAGTAGCAGAAAAGTGGGAGTTAACGGTATCTATAACAGTTACCATCATCGTTACCTTACCGCTGAGGATGGACAGAGAGCTCCCAGACCAGGATAACGGCGACTTTAGCGGTATCTTTATACTGTTAGTTACACCGTTACGAAGTGACAAAGAGGTTAGCGGCGAACTTAACGATTACTTTCTTACCGCTACCAACACTGCTACGGGTAGACAGAGACTACTCATAGAGGGTTAACGGTATAGTCAGCGGTAACTCCTACCGCTAAGTCTTACCGTTACCTACCCAGAAATGCGTTTTTACCCTAACTTGTGCTTCAAGACAAGGGAAAACTATATAAACCCCTCTCTTAATCCGTCCCAAAACACACATAACACCACTATAACCTTATTTTCGGTCCTTAGAATCAAAAACAACACACCTTCACATCCCATTTCAATATAGAAGATCAAGATCGAAGATTCAAGAGTTGCAAGTTCCAAGCTCCAATCTTTAGTTTGTGATTCGATTCTCGGTCAAGATCTACGCAATTTCTCCGGAATAGCTGGAGAGTTTACTGCAATTATTAGTTTTAATAAGTATTCTAAACTTTTTACTTTCTTTCTTAGATTAATTTATGCGATTAAGTAGTAACTTTTCAATTATTGTTCTTGAATAAGTTTAAGTTTCGAACCTTAGTTATTTTTGATACTCGGATTTGTAATCTTTCATTTAGTTTAAATGATGTTTTGTTTTTAGAGATTTAATATTGTTCATGCTTAGATAATTTATTCCGATTATATTACATTTAAGATAATTGCTTTTCGTTTATGTTAGTTATCCTTCTTGAGTTCATAGGTTAGTTTCGTTATAATTTTTAGATTCATTATAATTACCTAGTTTTAATTGATGTTCATGCATTTTAAGTTCCTAGATAATCAAAACAAACAAAACCCCCAATTTGTTCAAGTTTTCGTGTTACTTGTGATTGAGCAAATTATTCGAGATTCCGATTGCATGTTCCTTGAGATCGACTCGGTTTTAACTTACCAACCTACATGCGAACTCGTACTCTTGCGAGCGAGCTTTTGAATAACTGACAAATATTTATAAAAGTAGGAACACAAAAGTTCGAATCATTACATCAATTTTTGACTAATGATTTTAAAAATTGAAAACAATACTCACCTCGACCCACTGTAACTCTCTCGTCGTCGCCCAGCCCTGTCGCCGTCCTGTTGCTAGAATCTGAAAAATCCCACAAATATAGAAGTTTATCTGTAGATCGACTAACAAATATAAATTGGCGAGTTCTCGTGAGGATGAAGAGACATGTTGATTTGTGGGAGAATCATTTATCTAGAGGACAAACCATGAATCATTAGTCTGAATTATTAGTTTTGAATCTATAGAAACTAAAAATAGCTGACTCCAAAGTACATAGAGAAATGCAAAATATAAAATGGACTTTACCAATGTAGTGGTCGATTTAAATCAATACAAAAACAAAAAAGAACATTCTCTGAGATGCATTTTTTTTTTTTTTTGCGGCGACAGTGTTACGATTATGAGTTGTAGCCGAAGAGGGGTGGATAAGTGCGAGAAAAACCTAGAAGAAAATGATACTACACAAATGGAAAACAGGATTATTATATACGTAAGCTAAAAAATATCACTCACCAAATATTATTCCCAAAACACTACAGGCTAACATGTAAGCTCTGGAGCTCTCAAATTGTGACACATCACCCTAATAGTTAACATTATTAACAAATAGGGTGGCTATATATATATATACACACACGCGTGCGCACGCGCGCGCACGCACACACACACACACACACACACACACACACACACACACACACACATATATATATATATATATATATATATATATATATATATGTATATATATATATTTGCAATTGATCTTTTAACAAATAATAAATATAAGACATTTCATCATTATATGCACTCGATCTTTTCAACAATGTTACCGATGAGTACATTAAAATTCTCGCCTTTGGTCCATCATGATGTCCGACTACATATGATGGTTGTAAGAATAATAGATATGTGTTTCACACAGTTGCGTACTGATCGGATAGATTAACTTCGAGCGCAAATGCCTATATGAGAGGAAAAAACTATGGGGATGATGAGTATGATTATTATAACCGTCTCGTACAAGGTGTTAGACTCAAATATACAAGGTTGAATTATAAAAGCAAACTCTTGTTCTAATGGGAGTAGTTTGATCCAACTCCCATAGACGTATGGGTTGATTCTAAATATAAGCTCATTGATGTCAATCATAAGCATTAATTCAATCGATATGAGACATTTGTACTCGCTAGCCAAGCCGTTCAAGTGTACTACTGTCCGTATCCGAGTTTGAAATGAGACAATTTAGATTGGTTTGAAACGTGTAAAATTAAAGGTAGATTAATAATAGATTTTATCAAGCCTTTACCTGATCAATCTTCTCAAGGGGATATTATACAAACGCATAATTCAATATAATTGGAGGATGTTGATTTTCAATTACATGACCCAGTTGATAATGAACCAAACAAACTTGTTGATGAGGCGGAGGATGAAACGGAAGATGAGTTTATAACCTATGAAGATTTAGATGAAGATGAGTTTTTCAATAGCCTAAATAGTGAAAGCGTCGGTTCAGGTTAGAAGTATAAAATGGCCTATCATTTGAACTTGTTTATATTTTATATAAATCCTCGGTAATATGCATTATTTTTAATCGATACAAATTATGTGAATGCTCAATTTCTATTATTTTTTGATGACTAGGGGTAGAGATCTTCAATGTGGTTCTTCATGGTGTACTTTAGGCAATCTGACGGGCATCTTATTCATCGTATCAACACTTGGATGATCAGGATTATTTGATGTATAAGGACTCAATCTGAGACCATTCTGACCACCCGTTCGATGTTGGTACTTCAATAGGTACACGTAGTTTGCCAGAAGATCTACATAGTCACGAGGTCATCATCATTGGTGAAAATTAAGTAACTTTATAAAAATGCTCAATTCTAATATGTTCTTTATATTAATTTATCTATCATAATTTTTGTAGGTTGCACCGTGAAAGAGGTAATTGACTATCTTTGAGAGATCCAGAAGGCTTATGTACACCCCGAAATGTTGAAACCCAAAAATATCATTCGGTCGCATCGTGCGATGTGGTTGCCTAAGTTCTATGTAATTGACTAATATTTTAATTTGTAACATAATGTTCATATAATTTTAGTTATATTGTAATCATTTGTTATAAAAAATAGTTTTGTAGAGGATTTTTAATTGGGACTCGAATAAATATTCAGAAAAGACAATAAAGGACGCATTGGATTAGGAGATGAATTATTCGTGGATTAGCCGGCTAATCGAGTATAAGAATACATGGAGGAGGTAGGGGAATAATATAATGTCTGTAGACGAGGAAGTTTGGAAAGGGTGGCAAGTAGAGTGGGATAATCCTGAGAATAACGTGAAGTTTGAGTAGGTGAACAAGAATAGGATAATCGATCCCGGTGGTTCTGGTACAGTGATATTGAAGCACATCATTAGGCCTCGATCTGCAATTAGTTATGTGCGTAAGATCATAAGTAACTTGTTATGTTTGTAAATTTAAGTCGTAAGTAATTAATTATTTAAAAACATTTAATTAATGGAATACAGCTTAAGGAAACGGGTAAGAAATCCACTACGTATGAGACATATGTGGCTATGCACTGCTAGGACGACAACAAATTTATTGACCATAGATATATGTGTATATATGTATGTATATATATATATATATATATATATGATTAGGTTCAAATGAGAACCATGTCATTATATGTGAACCTAGGGTCAATTATGCGCCTTAGATCTAATCAAATGGATGGATCAGATCTTTTGTGTATTTCCTTATTTGATTAAAAGCATTACGATTGTCTAATAAAATCACTACAGGTGTATATAACTGAAAATATTATTAAAATACTGTGATTGTATAATAAAAGCATTGCTGGTATATAGTAAAAGCACTAGTTCGCAGGTTCGCATATAATGACATGGTTCTATTTGAACCCGCCCCAATATATATATATATATATATATAAGATTACGTTCAAATGAGAACCACGTTTCTATATGTAAACCTAGGGTCAGTTATGGGCATTAGATCTAATTAAATGGAAGGATCATATTTTTTGTGTATTTTCTTATTTAATTAAAAGCATTAGGATTGTATAATAAAATCACTACTGGTGTATATAACTGAAAATATTAATAAAGCACTGTGATTGTATAATAAAAGCACAGCTGGTATATAATAAAAGCGCTAGTTCGCAGGTTCATGGTTCCATTTGAACCCACCCCTATAGATAGATAGATAGATAGATAGATAGATAGATAGATATATGTGTATGTGTGTGTGTATGTGTATTTAGTTTATACTAATAAAGGTTATTTATTTGGTATACGGAAATGGTCAACCCAACGTGGGAGGGAATGGTGCAAACCAGGTTGGGTAACGGCTTCTCGGGAATGAATAGTTCATCTGGAGGTTATGGTGCTCCCAATTCCTATCCAAATATGCAAACTCCAAATTCTGGTCTATATGGAGGCTATGGTGCTCCTACACAATTTCCGAACATGCAAATTCTGAATCCCGGCACGTATGGAGTTCCCCCCATTTATAATTTCAATCATGCTCCGAATGCGAATCCGAATGGTAATGGTAGTGGTCCCGGTTTAAAGAGGTGTCATTAATGGTGTTCACAAGGACACTCCCGATCCGTATGCTTTTTTTGGAGGGATGAGTCCTAATGCCCAATTTGCCCCTCCCGTTATTGCTATGAAAGAAGTTAGCAAAGCCTTTGTAGGAGCGACTATTTCGTCTTGTGTATCCCTTCCTCCTGAGGTTATGTCTATTGACAACCGTTCGTTTAATTTTGCTCGACTTCCGATATTCTATGGGTTTGCTAATGAAGATCCGGCAATTTATGTGGCAAGTCTTGAGTTTTCACCGCCCGAATATGATGAGTTTAGAGCATCTTTGACTCTGTTGTTTTTCATATGCTCTGGGCAACATTCTTGGATCATTACTATACCGCGGAGAAGATGGCCGAATTGAGGATTAAGATTACTTCATTTAAGCAAATGAAAAAAGAGACGTTTCACTCTGCTTGGGCTCGTTTCCAAGATCTTATCACGAGTTGTCCACATCATCGTATGCCAAATAAACTTTTAATCCAAACTTTTTTATTTGGCATTGGACCCTCAATTCCAATGTATGGTGGATTCTTCGGCCGGGGGTAATATGAAATAACAACCTCCTCAAGTGGTTCTCAAGATTTTCATTACTCTTGTCAAAAATTCTCAACAAAACTCTTCTCGGGTGTTGTATTCTAATGTCAATGAAGTGATTGAAACTTCCTCCCCTAAGGATCTTGAGATGGACAAGAAATTCACGGCTCTGGAGGCTCAAATTGGTAAGTTGTCTAGCCCGAGTCCGAACCCCTCGTGCGCGTCATGTGGAATGATTGGTCATGATACCACTTATTGTCCGTCGAAACCCTCTTTCTATATGTCGATGCCTCAATCGGAGGAGGTATGTGGAGTTCAAGGGTATCAACTGGGACCCAGTGTCGCTAGGCCACCTTTTGCCTGTCCGCCGAATCACAATCCTCCATACCATTCGAGCAACCTCATGCATCCAAATTTTTGTTTTGCTAATCAAAATGCGAGTCCATCTCATCATTCTATTCCGATGAATGCTCTTACTCTACCTCTTGATCCATATTGACTGGCTATTATGTAACAATTGTAGGCCCTGATTGGTTGAGCTGATAACTGGTGGCTGATAGCTGATGACTGGTAGCTGGTAGCTGATAGCTGATGGCTGCTTGCTGAAAACAAATAACTGTTTGGTGAAGTAGCTGATTAGAGTAGCCGATTGAATATTAATTTACCAATACAGACATGATATATAGATATAAAATAATATACACACGTATATATAAAAAAAACAAAAAATTTAAGAAAAAATAATAAACCACAACACCGCAGTGTTTTTCTAATGAATTTGGTATTTTTAATTGATACTGATTAGGCTCAATCACTGAAGGGTTATTAATAATCTGGGATTTTAGGCCGGGAATATATAAATATCTCGCGCTTAAATAGAGGAGAAGAATAATTTGTGAAAGATTTTAGAGGATAAAAATGAGAATTTTATATTTTTATAAAGAGCTGATGGAAAAAAGCTACGTTTTGTGACTTTTTCCCAACAGGTGCTTATTAGGTCCAATAAGTCATCAGTAGCTGATTGAAGATTTTTATCAAGCACTTTAAAAGAGCTTATTGGGTGAGAACAAGCTATCAGCTCCTCCAATAAGCTCAAATAAGCAGGGTCGTAATCTTTGTCCGTTACGGTGGCTTCGTTTGATGCTAGGTTCAATGCTCTTAAGGCCACGATGAATGGGTTGAACACTAAAGTGGGGCAATTTTCAAGTGATGTGAATATGTTAAATCAAGCTCACGAGAAAGGTAAATTTCCAAGCCAACTGTCACAAAGTCATGCGGTCACGACCCTTTGAAGCGGTAGGGTGGTTGATAATAAAGTTGCCCCACCGTCCAAGGAGGAGGTGATTTCCATTCCGAATGTTCTTATTCCTCCCGATTGTACCTCGTGGGTCCCACTTTGTCAAAGGACCCTACCGATGGACTCCATAACACCTAAAAGCCTCCAACGTCTAAGGCTCCTATGCCATATCCATCCCGGCTACACAATGATAAGAAGGACGCGCGTTTTCAAAAGCTCTATGATGTATTGTCAAACTTAAACATCACTCTTCCCTTGTTAGACGCCATACAGGATATGCCTGTTTATTCTAAGTTCTTCAAGGAAGCTTTCCTCTAAAAAGTTCATGAGTGCTACAAATGAGAGAGTTTATCTATTCAAGGAGGCAAGTGTGGTTTGTGACCCCTCTCTCTTAGCTTTTAAGAAGGCGGATCCCGGCTCATTTTTTATTGATATCAAACTAGGGAATGGAAAAGTCACTAATGGCATGCTTGGTTCCGGGGTTAATTTGATGCCATTCTTGATCTATGAAGAATTGGGACTTGTTCCTTTATAAGAGATGCGTATTTGCTTACAATTGGCTGACCGGTCAATTAGATACCCAAAGGGGATGCTCAATGATGTTCTTGTCCAAGTTGGGGGGATCGTTATTCCGTTTGATTTCGTAGTATTGGATGTTGGTATGGTAAAGAATGATGAACACACTATCTTGCTAGGTCGCCCGTTTATGGCTACGACTCAATGCTTGATAGACGTTGGGAAGAAGAATCTCAGTTTGTCCGTAGAGGGTGAATCAGTCACATTTTCTATGTCTAACTTGCCATCGATTCCATCTAGCGTATACCATGTGGATTGCTTACTTATTGACGAGATCCAAGAATTGGTCGAGCTAGTTTATATGGCTAAAGAGATCAATGAGGAGGAGGTTGTCCCGAGAGTCTATATCGAGGGTTTTTATAAGGAGATGAGCCCTTTATTTGTAACGACGAGTCCATTGTCTTTCAATGTGAAAACGGATTGTGTGAAAGGAATTGCATATGTGTCATTGAGGGCAACGACATATTTTCGGTGGGGGCGGTAGAGATTGTTGATTATATTGAGAAGCTTGAAGATTACCTCGAGGGAATCATTGAATTATTCGAATTAGCCCTCAACGAGGTGGAGAGGAGGCACAAGCTCGAGCTTAAGCCTCTCCTATCTCGCCTGTAGTATGTTTATTGGGAAGAAGAAGAGAGAAAACCGGTTATTATCATTGCCAATTTAAATCAAGAAGAAGAGGGTAGGTTAATTGAAGTGCTTAAGGCTCACAAGGGGGCTATTGGTGGAGTCTTGGATATATCAAGGGAATTAGTCCTTCGACGTGCATGCATAAAATCGTCTTGGAGGATGATGTCAAACCTTCTCAAGAATTCCAAAGGCATTTGAATCCAAATCTTAAGAAGATCGTGAAAGCCGAGATATTAAAGTTGTTGGAAGAGGGTTTGATTTTCGCTATTGCTGAGAGTGAGTGGGTCATTCACGTTCACGTGGTACAGAAAAAGAGTGGCATAACCATCGTTTAGAACGAAAAAGGAGAATTGTTGGACACAAGGGCTACAACGGGATGGAGGATGTGTATCGATTTTAGAAAGTTAAATGCGGCCACCAAGAAGGATCATTTTCTTCTCTCGTTTATCTACCAAATGTTGGACAAACTAGACGACCACCATTCATATTGTTTTTAGAGGGGTTGTCGGGTTACTATCAAATCGCAATCACTCCGGATGATCAAGCCAAGACGACTTTCAAAATCGGTAGATGGATACAAAAATATTCTTGTGGGGGTCGATTATGTGTCGAAATGAGTTGAAGCTATCCCCACAACCAAAAATAATGTCGAGGTGGTGGTCAAGTTCGTAAGAGAGAATATTTGTGCTCGTTTCAGCTTCCCGAGAGTGATTATAAGTGATGGTGGTAGCCATTTTTGTAATAAGCTATTTGAGAAGCTCATGAATATATATGTGATCAAGAACAAGATAGCTACACCATATCACCCCCAAACATCGGGGCAAGTAGAGATGAGTAACAAGCAAGTGAAGAGTGTTCTTGAGAAAACGGTGCAACCTAATCGCAAGGACCGGTCGAGGAAGTTGAGTAATTCTTTGTGGACCCTTCGGACGGCCTACAAAATGGTTTTAGGCACGAGTCCTTATCATTTGGTCTTTTGCAAATCTTGTCACTTACCTGTTGAGATTGAGCATAAAGCATTTTTGGCAATGAGAGCCGCGAATTAGGATTTATAGAAGGTCGGGCTTGAAAGGATGTTGCAAGTGGAGAAGTTAGATGAGCTTCAGATTGTTCAATGACAATGTTCGCATCTATAAGGACAGGACAAAGCGAATTCATGACGAGAGGTTAGTGCCGAAAGAGCTTGAAGTTGGAATGCCCGTCTTGCTCTATAATTCCCGTTTAGCCCTATGTCCTGGAAAGTTGACATCAAAATGGATAGAGCCCTATATAATTGGGGAGGTCAATCCCGAGTGGGGTGGTAACCTTGATTGACCCCAAGACTCAAGAATGATTCCAAGTCAATGGCCATTGGGTCAAGCCCTATCGTCATGGATTTCTCTTGCCACCCGACAAGAAAGTGTTTGCTTTGGTGGACCCTCCAGTCTCAACCTCCACATAACCAAGAAAGGATTTCGTCAAGCTAGTGACGTAAAACAAGCACTTATTGGGAGGCAACCCTTGTTCTTTTCGTTTACTTCTTTTATTTGCATATTTTCTCATGTTTTTAATTTTTGTGTGATTTTCTTTTATAGTGTGATGTTTTCCGACTCCAACCTTGGCTAAATTGATAAGATTGGTAGAATTCATGGAGTCGGGAGAAATGATCCATATTCGGTTTTCACTTGAATTGCTTAGATGCTTAAGTGGATCCCACCGAGCACGTCCCAAACTCGTTCAGTTTAGGATGCTTCTATCTCACCCTCCTTTTACTTATTTTTCATTAAAGATGCAATGAGGGCATTGCATGGTTTAAGTGTGAGATGGGTAGGTGGTTAGGGTCCGGGTGTTTAAAATAATGGTTTGTATTTCTTAATTCGAGCCTTGGCGAAGTGACGCATTCTTGGCTAAGTGGCGCTTAATAATTGCGCATTTATATGGTTAATTCGTTTTTGTGTCTTGTGTATGTTTATTACATTGTTCAACAATCTCCATATGCTTGGAGGTTTGAATAGTTTACTTGTCGGGTTTTTACATGTTTATGCCCTCTTGTGTAAGGAGTTGAATTTTTGTGCTTAGTCCAAAACCCACACACACACACACACACACACACACACACACACACACATATATATATATATATATATATATATATATATATAAAATTAATATTTACTCCTGAAAATATTGCAAAGCTATAAAAGCTCTTTTGATATTGTTCCTAAAACCCGGTGCAAACTAGTGAGTAGCCTTGTGTAAATTATCGGTTTTGCTTGCATTTTTATGGAAATTGCATTGAGGAGGCTTGATTTTTCTCGTGCATGACTGAACTTGGAAATGACCTCGATGCACTTATATCACCCTTATTCCAGCCATATCCAAATATATAAGCTACTTAAAAATTCCAAATGAACCCCCTTGAGCCTATGCCCCGTTTCTTGTTAGCCGAGCTTGATTTTAGCTCTTATATCTCAAAATGTTGTGAGATGAGAGTGTATGTTGTTAGTTGACTATAAATGTGTGGGAAATCAATTGTGGGTTTTGGGTTTTGAGTTCCTTAGACAAAAAAAAATTGAATAAAATTCCAACACAAATCACGAAAAGTGACAAAGCGTGCGTTCAAGTGAAAAGCCTAATGTTTAAAAAAGGCTAAGTTTAGTAAAAAGAAGCGAATTCAAAAAGCTTCTAATTGTTTTGAAATAAAATTTGGGAAAGAGTGTGTACGAAGGAAAGGGTTTTGAATGAAAGTTTGGTAATTTGGGAAGGGTGAAGCGATCATAAGCTTCGGGTTCTAGAAGTTAGGGTTTCATGAGTTATTGATCACGTTTGATCGTGTGTTAGTCACTATATCCAAATATTCCATACATTACCAAAGAGACAACATTACAACCCAAAATAAAGACAAGTTTCGATTCTTGCTTGGTCATGTACAATGGGTGATTTTGAGTTTACGATTTGAGAAATCTTGACAAGGTGCATGCATTATCCGATTCGAGCATATACACGTCCCATATAACAAAAAACTTGAGTGAATTGATCGAACACCCTCAAAATTCCATTTGAGAGGAAGTCATCGATTTGGTTTTCACTTGAGAAAGGGTAATATGAGCGATGCTTGGCGATAACGAGTTTACATTGATACTTTTATCATCCTAATAAGGATAAGCACAAGGGTTTTTCTTCTTACATAATGTTCATTGCATGTACATTCTCTATTATATTTTCGTTGTTCGAGGACGAACAAATCAATAAGTGTGGGGTGGGTTTTTTGCATGTAATTCTGGCATTTCTCTCGTTCTCTTAGATAGGGTTTAATGTCATTTTTAGTAGTTTTGAGTCGAGTTTCATTAGGTTTTTAGATTATTTTCTTGTTTTAATGTTTAGATCTTTATTTATCCGATGTTGGTGATTTGTGCGATTCTCAGGTTTTTAAGTTCAAAATTCTTGTTTCGTAGGTGGCTAAATGAATTAGACTCGCACCAAGACGTTCCGGCATAAGCCTAAGTTCGATCAATGCATTGAGGCCCAAAATCCATGGTGAAATGAGAAATTCGAGCCGAAAGCAGCCCGGATCGACTTAAAAGCTACCAATCGACAGCTCGATCGACTGCAAGAAGCTCCGAATCAACTGTTGGTCAGTAGCCGAACCACTTGGAACCAGCGCAGTCGATCGACTGAACCTGTAGTCGATTGACTGCGACGAGGCGACTTTCGGGATTTTTGGCATTCTTACAGTTTTATCCGTACAAACATCTATATAAGCCCACATCTTTCACCATCGAAGGCATCCACTCTCCTCCCAACTCTTGCATGTGCTTGGGATTTATTTTCTCTAGGCTTTTAGATTTAATTTCTCTCTCTAGATCTTAGATTTAATTTCAAGCTTTTCCTTGGGTTTGTAAGCCTAAGAAGAATTCAAGTCATCACTTGGATTTATATTGCTTGTAATTTCATTCAATCTTTTGGATTCTCTTTTCAATTCAAGTAAGCTTTCCTTTATTTTCTTCCTTGTTTTTCAATTTCATGCTTGTTCTTCAATTTATGCATTTTGCCTTAGCTCTTAGATGTGTTAGATTTTGTTATTTGGTTTTGGAATATAGGTGAGTTACACACCAAGATCATAGATCGGGTCCTTCATCGTTTTAATTTGAGTATTTCATATGCTTTATTTTGGTTTTTATTTTCATGCATAGTTTTACGTTGAATCCTAGATCTACTCTTCGTTTCTAGTTATTTCTCATAAAGTTTTCAACTTTCACGTCAACTTTTGTTGCTCTTTCTATTGTGCTTTCAATTTTTATTAATTTGCATTTTTTTTTTAAATTTCATGATCATGCAGTAGTACTTTAGGCTTTCATGCTTGTACTTAGTGAAACTTTGCTTTTTGTTGCTTGTTTTCATTCTTGCTTGCTATTTCCATTAGGCCTACGCACAAGGAATACAAAATACTTGCAATTACTTTCATTTTACTTACTTTACTTGCTTTAGTTTTGTTTAATTTTGTTTTCCTTTAACTTCAACAAAGCTGAAAACCCCTTGATTCTTACATTCGAATTGAATTCCGATAATACTAAGCCATGAACCCACTTTTCTTATTTCAACACCACTAGAAATCTACAAAACAAAATGGCGCCGTTGCGACTCGACTTGGTTAAGGTTCTGGATTTTCTTGTATTTTCTTTGAGTATTTAGCTTTCTCTTGTATTTGATGTTTTTATTGGGTGTATGCAAGGTCGTCGAACTCTTGGGTACGATTTAGCTCCTTATAGTTCAAATCCCGAGCGATTAAGGCTTTTATAATGTCCCCTTGCTACTCATTTCGACATGGCAAATAATCTTTCGAATACCAGCCCATTTTCTAATCCCAACGAGAAATCTAGACGGGTTGATCCTCAAAGCTGTAGTACTCTCGAGCCCATTGTTCATGTCGAGCAACCCCCACCATGTGATAAGCCCGGGCTTTCAACACCCCACCCAATGAGACCTCTCGACCACACTCTAGAAAATCAAGGGAGTGGTTTTACCACTCATGGACACGCCATGGGCCTACACCAAGGTACCACACCTCTCCCTCATCCCTATAATGCATTCAATTCCAATACTTATGTCAATGGAGGATACATTCCTAATATGGGAGGGCAGGGTGCAAACCATGTTGGGAATGGGATGAGTTTTAATTGTTTTGGCAACGTGGGAGGGCATGGTGCAAACCACATTTCCAACGGTGCTAACGACAATGGTCAACCCAACGTGGGAGGGAATGGTGCAAACCAAGTTGGGTAACGGCTTCTCGGGAATGAATAGTTCATCTGGAGGTTATGGTGCTCCCAATTCCTATCCAAATATGCAAACTCAAAATTCTGGTCCGTATGGAGGCTATGGTGCTCCTACACAATTTTTGAACATGCAAAAGTCTGAATCCCGGCACGTATGGAGTTCCCCCCATTTATAATTTCAATCATGCTCCGAATGCGAATCCGAATGGTAATGTGGTCCCGGTTAACGAGGTGTCATTAATGATGTTCACGAGGACACTCCCGATCCGTATGCTTTTTTTGGAGGAATGAGTCCTAATGCCCAATATGCCCCTCCCGTCCTTGCTATGAAAGAAGTTAGAAAAGCCTTCGTAAGAGCAACTATTTCATCTTGTGTATCCCTTCCTCCTGAGGTTATGTCTATTGACATCTGTTCGATTGATTTTGCTCGATTTCTGATAATCTATGGGTTTGCTAATGAAAATCCTCTCCAATTCCTCCGGCAATTTATGTGGCAAGTCTTGAGTTTTCACCGCCCGAATATGATGAGTTTAGAGCATCTTCGACTCCGTTGTTTTTCGTATGCATGATAAGGTATTGTCATGATTTATGGGTATCTCCCCCAATTCTATTCATACATGGGACGAGGTCTCAACAACATTCTTATATCATTACGATACCGCGGAGAAGACGTCCGAATTGAGGATGAAGATTATTTCGTTTAAGCAAATGAAAAATGAGCCGTTTCACTCTTCTTGGGTTCGTTTCCAAGATCTTATCACGAGTTGTCCACATCATCGTATGCCAAAGGAAGTTTTAATCCAAACTTTATATGAGGCATTGGACCCTTAATTCCAATATATGGTGGATACGTCGGCCGGGGTAATATGAAAGAACAACCTCCTCAAGTGGTTCTCAAGATTTTCACTACTCTTGCCAAAAATTATCAACAAAAGTCTTCTCGGGCGTTGTATTCTAATGCTAATGAAGTCATTGAAACTTCCTCCCCTAAGGATCTTGAGATGGACAAGAAATTCGCTGCTTTGGAGGCTCAAATTGGTAAGTTGTCTAGCCCGAGTCCGAACCCCCCGTGCGCGTCATGTGGAATGATTGTTCATGATACCACTTATTTTCTGTCGAAACCCTCTTTCTATATGTCGATGCGTCAATCAGAGGAGGTATGTGGAGTCCAAGGGTATCAAATGGGACCCGGTGTCGCTAGGCCGCCTTTCGCCCATTCGCCGAATCACAATCCTCCATACCATCCGAGCAACCGCATGCATCTGAATTTTAGTTATGCTAATCCAAATGCGAGTCCATCTCGTCCTTCTATTCCGATGAATGCTCCTACTCCTCCTCCGGATCCAAATTTATTGGCTATTACACAACAATTGCTATCTTTGTCTGTTACGGTGGCTTCGTCTGATGCTAGGTTCAACTCTCTTGAGGCCACGATGAATGGGTTGAACACTAAAGTGGGGCAATTGTCAAGTGATGTGAATATGTTAAAGCAAGATAACGAGAAAGGTAAATCTCCAAGCCAACCGTCACAAGCTCATGCGGTCACGACCCTTTGAAGTGGTAGGGTTGTTGATAATAAAGTTGCCCCACCGTCTGAGGAGGAGGTGATTTCTATTCCGAATGTTCTTATTCCTCCTGATTGTACCTCTTGAGTCCCACTTTATCAAAGGACCCTACCGATGGACTCCATAAGTCTTCGAACGCCTACAAGCCTCCAACGTCTAAGGCTCCTATGCCATATCCATCCCAGCTACACAATGATAAGAAGGATGTGCATTTTTAGAAGCTCTATGATATATTGTCAAACTTAAACATCACTCTTCCCTTGTTAGACGTCATCTGGGATATGCTCGCTTATTCTAAGTTCTTCAAGGATGCTTTCCTCCAAAAAGCTCATGAGCGCTACAAATGAGAGAGTTTATCTATCTAAGGAGGCAAGTGTGGTTTGTGACCCCTCTCTCTTAGCTTTTAAGAAGGCGGGTCCCATCTCATTTTTTATTCATATCAAACTAGGGAATGGAAAAGTCATTAATGGCATGCTTGGTTCCAGGGCGGGCATTAATTTGATGCCATTTTCGGTCTATGAACAATTGGAGCTTGGTCCTTTACAAGAGATGTGTATTTGCTTACAATTGGCCAACCCGTCAATTAGATACCCAAAGGGGATGATCAAGGATGTTCTTGTCCAAGTTAGGCGGATCTTGGTTCCAGTCGATTTCGTAGTATTGGATGTTGGCATGGTAAAGAATGATGGCGCCGAACATACTATCTTGCCAGGTCGCCTGTTTATGGCTACGACTCAATGCTTGATAGACGTTGGGAAGAAGAATCTCACTTTATCCGTAGCGGATGAATCAGTCACGTTTTCTATGTCTAAATTGCCATCGATTCCATCAAGCGTATACCATGTTGATTGCTTACTTATTGACGAGATCCAAGAATTGGTCGAGCTAGTTTATATGGCTAAAGCGAGCAATGAGGAGGAGATTGGCCCGGGAGTCTATATCGAGGGTTTTTATAAGGATGATGAGCCCTTTATTTGTAACAACGAGTCCATTGTCTTTCAATGTGCAAACGGATTGTGTGAAAGGAATTGCATATGTGTCATTGAGGGCAACGACATATTTTCGGCGGGGGCGGTAGAGATTGTTGATTATATTGAGAAGCTTGAAGATTACCTCGAGGGAATCATTGAATTATTCGAATTAACCCTCAACGAGGTGGAGAGGAGGCACAAGCCCGAGCTTAAGCCTCTCCCATCTCGCCTGTAGTATGTTTATTTGGAAGAAGAAGAGAGCAAACCGGTTATTATATTTGCCAATTTAAATCAAGAAGAAGAGGGTAGGTTAATTGAAGTGCTTAAGGCTCACAAGGGGGCTATTGGTGGAGTCTTAGATATATCAAGGGAATTAGTACTTCGACGTGCATGCATAAAAATCATCTTGGAGGATGATGTCAAACCTTCTCAAGAATTCCAAAGGCATTTGAATCCAAATCTTAAGAAGATCGTGAAAGCCGAGATATTAAAGTTGTTGGAAGAGGGTTTGATTTTCGCTATTGCTGAGAGTGAGTGGGTCATTCACGTTCACGTGGTACAGAAAAAGAGTGGCATAACCATCGTTTAGAACGAAAAAGGAGAATTGTTGGACACAAGGGCTACAACGGGATGGAGGATGTGTATCGATTTTAGAAAGTTAAATGCGGCCACCAAGAAGGATCATTTTCTTCTCTCGTTTATCTACCAAATGTTGGACAAACTAGACGACCACCATTCATATTGTTTTTAGAGGGGTTGTCGGGTTACTATCAAATCGCAATCGCTCCGGATGATCAAGCCAAGACGACTTTCACTTGCCCTTTTGGAACGTTCACTTTTCGACGAATGCCATTTGGGCTATGCAATGCCCTGGGAGCGTTTCAACGATGTATGCTCTCGATATTCTCCAACATGATCGATAAATTTCTTGAAGTCATCATAGATGACTTCTCTATATATGGGGACTCGTTTGACGAATGTCTGAAAAATCTTGAAGAGGTTCTAGCCCGATTTGAAGAGACAGGCTTGAACTTAAGTTGGGAAAAGAGCCACTTCATGGTTCGGAGTGGCCTAGTTCTTGGGCATTTGATTTAGGAACAAGGGATTGAGGTCAATAAGGCCAAAATTGAAGTCATTGAAAAGCTACCCCCTCCTCTCCATGTGAAAGAAGTGAGAAGTCTCCTTGGGCATGCCGGTTTTTATCGGCGATTCATAAAAGATTTCTCAAAAACTGCTCGCCCTTTATGCCTATTGTTAAGAAATGATGTCCCTTTCGAATTTCATGAGGCTTGAGAGGACGCTTTCATGTCAATTAAGAAGAGTCTTCTATCCGCCCCCACCGTAGTTGCTCCCAATTAGAGTTTACCTTTCGAGATTATGTGCAATGCTTCAAATGAGGCGGTGGGGGCCGTTCTTGGCCAACGCGTGGAAAATTTATTGAGGGTAATGTACTATGCAATTTTGATGCTCAATGACACTCAAAAGATTACACTACAACCAAAAGAGAGCTCTTGGCCGTGGTCTTTGCTCTTGAGAAGTTTTGATCTTATATTCTTCGATCACGAGTCATTGTCCATAGAGATCATGCCGCTTTGCACTATTTGTTCTCCAAATCCCAAGCTAAAACTCACCTCATCCATTAGATTCTGTTGCTCCAAGAGTTCAATATGAATATTAAAGATCATAAAGGTTGTGAGAACGCGGTAGCCGATCACCTTTCAAGGATGGTCACGAATGGTGCAGATGGGATAGCCATAGGAAAAAACTTGCCTCACGAAGACTTCTTTGAAGTGGCTCAAGTACCGTGGTATGCCCATTATGCAAACTACTTGGTAAATGGTGATCTCCGAACGGATATGAGTTGGCAAGAGAAGAAGTGTTTCCTTTTTAAGTATTAAAGCTTTTATTGGGATGATCCCTTCATGTATAAAGTGGGGAAGGACGTGATGATTAGGAGGGGTGTCCCCGAGGATAAAATGTAAGATCTATTAACGTTTTATCACGATCACCAAATCAGGGGCCACTTTGAGGAAGAAAGACGGCCCTTAAGATTTTGAGTGCGGGTTTTTATTGGCCGTCACTACATTACGATGCTCAAGTTCATGTTCAAACATGTGACAAATGTCAATGCATGGGGAGTATCTTGAAGAGAAATGAAATGCCCTTAGGGGGGAATTTGGTAGTTGAAATCTTTGATGTATGGGGGATTAGGTTTATGGGGCCATTTCCAAAATAGGTAGATGGATACGAAAATATTCTTGTGGGAGTCGATTATGTGTCAAAATGAGTTGAAGCTATCCCCACAACCAAAAATAATGCCGAGGTGGTGGTTAAGTTCATAAGAGAGAATATTTGTGCTCGTTTCGGCTTCCCGAGAGTGATTATAAGTGATGGTGGTAGCCATTTTTGTAATAAGCTATTTGAGAAGCTCATTAATATCTATGAGATCAAGCAATAGATAGCTACATATCACCCCCAAACATCGGGGCAAGTAGAGATGAGTAACAAGCAAGTGAAGAGTGTTCTTGAGAAAACGGTGCAACCTAATCGCAAGGACTGGTCTAGGAAGTTGAGTAATGCTTTTTGGACCATTCTGACGGCCTACAAAACGGTTCTAGGCATGAGACCTTATCGTTTGGAAAATCTTGTCATTTACCCGTTGAGATTGAGCATAAAGCATTTTGGGCAATGAAAGCCGCGAATATGGATTTATAAAAGGCCGAGCTTCAAAGGATGTTGCAAGTGGAGGGGTTAGATGAGGTTGGGAACATTCAATATGACAATGCTCGCATCTATAAGGAGAGGACAAAGCGAATTCATGACGAAAAGTTAGTGCCAAAAGAGCTTGAAGTTGGAATGCCCGTCTTGCTCTACAATTCTCGTTTGCCCCTACATCCTGGCAAGTTGACATCAAAATGGATGGGGCCCTATATAATTGGGAAGGACGATCCGAGTGGGGTGGTAACCTTGATCGACCCCAAGACTCAAGAACGAACCCAAGTCAATGGCCATCGGGTCAAGCCCTATCATCACGGATTTCTCTTGCCACCCGATAAGAAAGTGTTTGCTTTGGTGGACCCTCCCGTCTCAACCTCCACATAACCAAGAAAGGAGTTCATCAAGCTAGTGGCGTAAAACAAGCGCTTATTGGGAGGCAACCCATGTCGTTTACTTCTTTTATTTGCATATTATCTCATGTTTTTTATTTTTGTGTGATTTTCTTTTATAGTGGATGTTTTTTGTCTCCAACCTTGGCCGAATTGATAAGATTGGTAGAATTCATGGAGCTGGGAGAAACGAGCCATGTTTGGTTTTCACTTGGATTGCTTAGATGCTTAAGTGGACCCCACCGAGCTCGATCCAAACTCGTTCAGTTTAGGAAGCTTCTAATTCGAGCCTTGTCGAAGTGACGCATTCTTGGCTAAGTGGCGCTTACTAATTGCGCATTTATATGGTTGAGTCGTTTTTGTGTCTTGTGTGTGTTTATTACATTTTTGAACAATCTCCACATGCTTGTAAGTTTGAATAGTTTACTTGTCGGGTTTTTACATGTTTATGCCCTCTTGTGTAAGGAGTTGAATTTTTGTGCTTAGTCCAAAACCCACCTATATATATATAATCAACATTTACTCGTGAAAAGATTGCAAAGATCTAAAAGCTCTTTTGATTTTGTTTCTAAAACCCGGTGCAAACTAGTGAGTAGCCTTGTGTGATTATCGGTTTTGCTTGTATTTTTATGGAAATTGCATTGAGGAGACTTGATTTTGCTCGTGCATGATTGAATTTGGAAATGACCTCGATGCACATATATCACCCTTATTCCAGCCATGTCCAAATATATAAGCTACTTAAAAATTCCAAATGAGCCCCCTTGATCGTATGCCCCATTTCTTGTTATCCGAGCTCGATTTTAGCTCTTATATCTTCATATATTGTGAGATCAGAGTGTATATTGTTACTTGACTATAAATGTGTGAGAAATAAATTGTGGGTATTGGGTTTTGAGTTCCTTAGACAAAAAAAAAAAGAGAGAATTAAATTCCAACACACATCACGAAAAGTAATAAAGCGTGCGTTCAAGTGAAAAGCGTAATGTTTAAAAAGGGCTAAGTTTAGTAAAAAGAAGCTAATTCAAAAAGCTTCTAATTGTTTTGAAATAAAAGTCGGGAAAGAGTGTGTACGAACGAAAGGGTTTCGAATGAAAATTTGGTAATTTTGGAAGGGTGAAGCGATCATAAGCTTCGCGTTCTAGAAGTCCGGGTTTCATGTGTTATTGATCACGTTTCATCGTGTGTTAGCCACTATATCTAAATATTCCATACCTTACCAAAGAGCCAACATTACAAACCAAAATAATAACCTCTTTCGATTCTTGTTTGGTCATGTACAATGGGTGATTTTGAGTTTCTGATTTCAGAAATCTTAACAAGGTGCATGCATTGTCCGATTCGAGCGTATACACGTCCCATATAACAAAAAACTTGAGTGAATTGAATGAACACCCTCAAAATTCCATTTGAGAGAAAGTCATCGATTTGGTTTTCTTGAGAAGGGGTAATACGAGCAATGCTTGGCGATAACGAGTTTACGTTGATAATTTTATCATCCTAATAAGGATAAGTACAAGGATTTTTCTTCTTACATAATGTTCATTGCATGGACATTCTCGATTCTAATCGTTGTTCGAGGACGAACAAACTAATAAGTGTGGGGTGGTTGTTTTGCATGTAATTGTGGTGTTTCTCTCGTGCTTTTAGTTAGGGTTTAATGTCATTTTTAGTAGTTTTGAGACGAGTTTCATTAAGTTTTTAGATTATTTTCTTGTTTTAATGTTTAGAGCTTTATTTATCCGATGTTGGTGATTTGTGCGATTCTCATGTTTTTAAGTTCAAAATTCTTGTTTCGTAGGTGGTTAAATGAATTAGACTTGCGCCAAGACGTTCCAGCATATGCATAGGTTCGATCAAGGTATTGAGGCCCAAAATCCATGCCGAAATGAGAAAATCGAGCCGAAAGCAACCCGCATCGACCGAAAAGCTACCAACCAACTGCTCGATCGACTGTAAGAAGATCCGAATCGACCGTTGGGCAGTAGCTGATCCACTTGGAATCAGGGCAGTCGATCGACCAAGAACCACAAATCGACTGCAAGGAGCTCCGAATCGACTGCTGGACAGTAGCCGAGCCACTTGGAACCTGGGTTGTCGATCGACTGCCTCGCAGTCAATCGATGTAACGCCCCAATTTTTATAGCGAAAATAATAAGCGGAAGCATTCATAATTGATGAAAGTAATATGTGGGACGTTACTTTAAATAAAACCATTGAATAATTTTTAAGATAAACAAATTATGAAAAATAATTTATATGAAATAATATATATATATATATATATATATATATATATATATATATATAAACTTTAAATCATGTTTTATTATCGTCTCCACCACCACGCTTACGCTGCGCTTCACTTAACCTGAAAAATGTTTTCTGATGAGTACACAACGACTCAGTGGAGATAACGTTCATAATTAATTTCTCAATACAGCATAGTATCATAGTAAAACATGGATAATAATTATTCTGTGCAGTACGGTTGGACATTCCCCAGGATCCGTAGATCCCAGACCTATTTACGGCCACTGACCAATAATTGTTATGTGCTGTCGCGCGACTATATGTATACATAGTCAAATGGCCGAAGGCCATCATTGTATAATTTTCATTTAATCACAATAAACCATGTAGAATTTGAAGGTCTATGGATTTGAAAATAAGTATCAGTAAAACGATGTTACTTTCGGTGTTACAATCGCCGAAACTAACATCAAACAGTTTCAGAATAATAAACAACAGTTTTAGAAAACTGATGTTGAGAACAATGTTAACAACATAAAAAGCAACATCACACAGAGTTTAAAAAATGTGCAGCGGAATAAATATTAAAAATCGAACACAGCAATTTAAAATCAGTTCACAAGTAAAAAATACTTGTGAACTTTGGTGTACAAACCCAAAAACTATATTACTTATCTTGTTCACGACAAATACAAAAATATAAGAAGTAATATATGAAAACTTAAGTATCAAACACATGATACTAAATACTTGTCGCCTTGATGAAAATATCTTCTCCGTTGGTTACGCAACTTCAAAGAACTTCTTGATCTCGGACAGTGTCTCCAAGTAGCTATCTTGCTTGTGTTCTTCCATCATGCTTTGCGTCACTCGTTCCTTGCTTTTCGGTGCGTCTCTTGGTTGTAGCGTCCTTCTCTAAAAGTCGTGTATGTAAGTGTATCGAAGGTGTCCTCTTCTCTTGGATTTGTCTTGTCTTAAATAGAGAAGAGTCCTAGAGTCCTAAACTTGGTAGACAATTTAAACAAGTCCTAAATACAATCTAGGAAACTAAAAACATAATCTAGGAAACAAATCTAGAGTCCTAATTCTAGTTCCCTAATATATTTTGGGCCCAAGAAAGGCAAACAACTAAATAAGGAATTATTCCCAAAGATAAAATCCTCAACAATCTCCCCCTTTTGCCTTTCTAGAAAAAATACCCAAGACGCATGAAAATGATCAAAAGACTAAAAACTCCCCCTGAATTAGAAACTCCCCGTACATTAGAAACTCCCCTTAAATGAAGTAACCATTGTTTAAAACAAACAAAAACGAACCACATTCACAGCAGCGTCTTCTACATTCTTCTCCCCCTTTTTGTTCTGAAAGCAAAAGAACCTCAACAAACGAGTCCCGAAGTGCCGGGTGCTGTGCAACCTGGTTATCATACAAATTAATCTGGGCTCGGATAAACGGAGCAGAAAAATGAACCATGTTGGTACTGATGTTGGGAATACCTGAACCAACACCAGACATGACACCAGCTCGAAGAGGCGCCACGGTGCCTAAAGAAGGTAATCAGATTCTGCTCACGAAAACACCAACGGGGGATTCGACGCTCAGCAATCAAGCCCCGATTTTGAAATCCCAAGAACAGCTCCTCAGCTTCACTCGCCATGAACCTCGTGGACATTGGTTCCATGTCTTTAATATTGACGACTTGAGACGGAGCCTCATCAGAGCTAGTAGAGTGGTCGGAGGCAAATGTTGACATCGGTACACTGGCAGATGGAACATTATTAGAATCGAAGCTTGGAGAAGAGGCAGGATTGTCTACAGGGGATGTTGGTTTCGATGACACAACACCAGAACCAACATGGGCTGACACGGCAGCTTTGGACTTCTTCTTTTCTCTCTTTGGGTGGAAATTTATTATTAGCTAGACGCACAGTATGTTTCCGGAGCTTTGCTGGGTGATGGTGAATTCTATATTCTGCAAGAGATTGAAAACAACTACAAACAAAAAATCGAGTGTCGTAGGCAGTAAAATTTGGAGAAACAAAAAGTAAAAACCTTAACTTTGTCAATATGGAAAAGTCGTAAGCAATAGATAAAAGAAGGGGATGAACAAAGTAAAGTTAAAAAATAACTCCCCCACTCTTTCTCAAAATAAGACACACGATCTCTATGCTTAAATAACCATTATCTCTTATTTGGAGAATAAAAATCAAAAATCCCAACTACAAATTAAAACCGAGATAGAGCTAGATTTTTATAAACCATCACCATAGTTGAACAAAGCCTTTGCAAAGCAATTTTTCACTCACCAAAACAATATCTTTATTACCTGTCCAACCGTCCGATTACAACTCCACAGAAACACGCGGTTAGCAAGATTCAAAACAAGATTAAGAGAATTCAAGATAGACACGAACACAAACAACAAAACGCACAGCAAGTAGTCATCTTCCCAAAGTATGAATGTCTTAATTGATGCCTAAAAACATGACCTAAAAAGGTTTTTAAAAAAAATCACATTACGGTTTTAGTGACTTAATCCGTGTTGCTTTTCATGACTGATGACATTATAACCAACATTGCCTCAGGTGAAGTCAATGGAAACTTACCGCTTACCCCAAGTTAATGACTACGTCAAAATCACTCAAGAAGGTGAAATTTAAAAATTGGATCAATTCGTATCCAGATTTTCTTCATCTTTTTAGAAATTTGAAGAGAAATTAGCTTATCTTCAGCAATTGCTGTTAACACCTCTTGTTTTTGGACCTGGGAGAAAACCAGTTTCTGCGTGCAAGCTCCACAATCACCTAATTGAAGAGGTTAGTCTTTTTGTCATCACTTTTATTACAACACAAGACCTTATCGCACTTTCAACCAAACTCAATTCATTTGGATTATGTATGAAAAGAAAAAGAAAAATGCATTCAAAAGTATACAGATGTTATGACTGATGTTGGTATGGTGTGTCACAACATCAAAACCAACATTGACTTAGAAAATGCACATACAGAGATCTCTTCTCAAATGAGAGAAGGTCTCTAAATCTAATGTCTTTGTGAAGATATCAGCAAGATGATTGTCTATTCCTATATGCTCATGGATAACTATCTTCCTCTCAATCAAGTCTCGAATAAAGTGGTACCTTGTGTCAATGTGTTTGATTCGAGAAAGCTGGACCGAATTTTTCGAGATATCAATGGCACTGGAATTATCACAAAGCACAGTCAATGTTCTTCTATGTAGACCGTAGTCCTCTATCATTTGTTTCATCCACAATAAATGTGTACAAGTACTTCCAGCGATAATATAATCGGCTTTAAGAGCATCCCCTACTTGCTTGGGATCTGTTTTGGAAAGAGACAATGATTTTTGAGTTTTAGAACAATTAGTAAACAAGCAAACAAATCTTACCATCTCTTTGAAATCTATTTGTCGCTTTCTTGTTGTTCTTCATCGAGATCTCCAATGATTTGGCTCATAGGATGATTCTTCTGAATTCTTGAGGGAATATTTCTCTGATGTAAGTCAATGGGTTCAGCTGGATCTTCCACACTTGGATTAGAATCTGATTCTGGATCAGTTTGAGTAGGTGTTGGGTTTGATGTTGTGTTTCCAGAACCATCACCGATACCAACATTACTCGTCTCTCCGGTTTTAACACCTGCACTTTTATCTACACCAACTGTGACATTATCTTGAGGATTTTGATCATAAACCAGATCATCATCCTCAATAGCTTTAAAACAACTCATCAAATCCTCAAACTTGACGTTAACCGACTCAATCATGCAACGCGTTCTAAGATTAAACAATCTATATGCATGACTATTTCGAGAGTATCCCATGAAAACACATTTATCACTCTTTGAGTCAAGTTTTTCAAGATGATTTCTTCCATTTAGCACATAACAAATGCACCAAAAAATATGAAAATAACTCAAGTTTGGCCTTTTGTCCATCAGTAATTCATAGGGAGTAACACAAGACCCTGGTCGAAAATACAACCTATTAATTATATGGCATGCGGTGTTCATTGCTTGTTGCAGCATCTTTTTATTTTTAGCCGACCTGTGGCTCTTAGAGTTTCCTCATTGCTCTGTTATGTTCCTTCTACTACTGGCGTGGGGAGCGTACTCTTTCCTCTGCGAGGGTTTTACCCACAAGGGTGGGTTTACCTCGAGAGGTTTTAATGAGGCCTGAACAGATGCCTTTGGTCAAGGAACAGACGTCGTGATCTTATTTGTATCAACTTTTTTCTACTTTTAATAAAATCTCGCACTTTATTCAAAAAAAAAAAAAAACCAACTTTGGAACAATATTTTAAAAAGGATGCATTCTCAAATTATTTTCCATGATCAGACCTAATCCTACCAACATTCACACCAAATTGCACACACAACCTTTTTGCAAGTTTTTTAAATGTTTCGAAAGCCTCAAATTTTTATTTTAAAAATTCTACCCAAGTAAAACGAGAAAAATCATCTACTATCATAAGAACATACCTTTTACCACCAAGGCTCTCATCTTCAAGTGGTCCCAAAAGGTCCATATGAAGGAGTTCGAAACAATATGAGGTAGTGAGACTTTGTACTATTGGATGTGGCACCCTGACCTGCTTTCCTTTCTGCACGCCTCACAAACAAGAAAAGTATTAGTGTTGAGCTTAGGTAGTCCGATCACAGCATCCTTCTTGACCAAACTCTCTATCATCTTGTAATTGACATGTCTGAGCTTGTGATGCCACACCTCGGCATCACTAAATTGAGACAGCTTGCAAAACACATCACCATTGATTTGATAGAAATTATCTGAAGTCCTCTGACCAATGAGAATACACGCATTACCTTCGTCATAAACTTCGCATCTTTCATGAGTGAACTTGACATTGAAACCACCACCGCACAGTTGGCTAATACTTATCAAGTTCGCTGTTAAACCTTTAACCAACAACACGTTCTCAAGCTTTGAAATACCAGGTACATGAAGGGTTCCTTGGCCAATGATTTGGCCATTTGCACCTCCACATTACTTAATCTTTCCTCCTTGAAACTTGATAATATTCGAGAGGAGATCTTCCGAGCCGGTCATGTGCTTAGAGCATCCACTATCAAAATACCAGGCTCCAGGGATGTGAGACTTTAGAGAGGAATAGATCATGTTACATTTGATATCGTTCTTTTTGACCCAGACCTGCTTAACTCTGGTGTTGGTTTTGGTGTTGGGAACACAGAAACCAACACGGAACTCAGCAGATAGTTTCGACCTTTTAAATTGATTTTGTTTCCCAATAAGATTCTAGCAGTATGGTCGAATGTGCCCAGGTTCACCACAGTGATGGCACACATATTGTCTTCTTCTCCTTTATCGATGTTTCGTCGACTTCATCTTTTGACTTGCATCTGGCTTTTGAACAGGTTTGTATCCAATCCCGTGTTTTGAACAATCCGGATACTCGATTCCAGAATTACATCCAGCTTGGCCTTTCCCTTGTTGAGGTTTGTGAGGGTTTCTTGGACCTTCTTCAACTCGGTCTGTACTCGTTCTAGCTCATCATCCTTTTTGGTGAGGGATGACTCCAATCGGACAATTATATTGAGTTGATCATCCTTTTCCTTAGTCAATTTGTCCACCTCAATTCTAAGATCTTTGACTTTGAGTACTTATTTTCCCCAACTAACATATAATTGTTCATACTCAATGCTCAGCTTCTCGTACTCGTCAAGAGATTCATCAACCTCATCGTCATCTTCAATATACTCTGTAGCAATCAATCTCTTCTTCCTCAGAGTATCCATAGTACTTAGACAAATAAGGATCAGTACTTAAAAGGTTAAGTAAGCCGCTCTAGATGCCAATTGTAGAATTTGAAGGTCTATGGATTTGAAAATAAGTATCAGTAAAACGATGTTGCTTTCAGTGTTACAATCACCGAAACTAACATCAAACAGTTTCAGAATAATAAACAACAGTTTTAGAAAACTGATGTTGAGAACGATGTTAACAACATAGAAACCAACATCACACAGAGTTTAAAAATACTTGTGAACTTGGGTGTACAAATCCGAAAACTATATTACTTATCTTGTTCATGACCAATACAAAAAGATAAGAAGTAATATATGAAAACTAAAGTATCAAACACATGATACTAAATACTTGTCGCCTTGATGAAAAGATCTTCTCCGTTGGTTACGCAACTTCGAAGAACTTCTTGATCTCGGACAGTGGCTCCAAGTAGCTATCTTGCTTGTGTTATTCCTTGATGCTTTGTGTCGATCGTTCCTTGCTTTTTGGTGCGTGTCTTAGTTGTAGCGTCCTTCTCTAAAAGTCGTGTATGTAAGTGTATCGAAGGTGTCCTCTTCTCTTGGCTTTATCTTGTCTTAAATAGACAAGGTCCTAGAGTCCTAAACTTGGTAGACAAGTTAAACAAGTCCTAAACACAATATAGGTAACTAAATAAAATCTTAGACATAATCTAGGAAATAAATCTTGAGTCCTAATTCTAGATCCCTAATATATTTTGGGCCCAAGAAAGGCAAACAACTAATAAGGAATTATTCACAAGAATAAAATCCTCAACAAACTATATTATATATCGAGCAATTAATATGAACGTGCATTTAAAAAGATTTTTAGTTAAATATTCCTACCTTTAAACTAACGTTTGTGATCTTCAAATATGGGGATGGTCGCGTTTGCAAATCATAAGTCTCATAATCAGTTAGAAATGGTGTCAGAGCCATTTGCCAGCCGAAAAATCAAGAACTAAATGCTATGCGAGACAAGGTTGCAATGCGTTTAGAAATCCCATGAGGGAGAAGGCCCCAGTAGAGGGAGCCCAAGATCGGGATAGCCTACGGTTAAAACTCTTGAGCCCGTAGGAGCCACCTCTAGAATCCCAATGCCTGGCAACGGATCCTGAGATGGCTTAGTCGCGACGAGGACGTCGCGAGTTTAAGGGGGGTATATTGTAACACCCCAAATTATGAGACTACCTAGGAAAGCTCAATATATTTGATTGGTAAACTCATACCAACAAGGTGCATCTTTTTTTCTGGAAGCCCTCTTATCGAAACTTCAAAGTTAAGCGTGTTTGGCCTGGAGTAGAGGTGGGATGGGTGACCCCCTGGAATTCTTTCCAGGGTTCGCGTGAGTGAGGACAAAGTGCGCTAGAAGACACTCATGTCAATACAGTGAGGCCAACCGTCAGGTCTGGAGGGCGATTCTGGGGCGTTACGATCGACATGCAGTCGATCGACTGCGATGCAGAGACTTTCAGGGTTTTTGGCCTTTTCATGGTTTTACCCCTATAAACATCTATATAAGACCACATCTTTCACCAACAAAGGCATTCAATCTCCTCCCAACTCTTACATGTGCTTGGGATTTATTTTCTCTAGACTTTTGGATTTAATTTCTCTCTCTAGATCTTAGATTTAATTTTAAGATTTTCCTTGGGTTTGAAAGTCTAAGAAGAATTCAAGTCATCACTTGGATTTTATTTTGCTTGTAATTTCATTGAAACTTTTGGATTCTCTTTTCAAGTCAAGTAAGCTTTCTTTTATTTTCTTCATTGTTCTTTAATTTCATGCTTGTTCTTCATTTTATGCATTTTGTCTTAGCTCTTAGATGTATTGTTAGATTTTGTGATTTGGCTATGGAATCTAGGTGAGTGACCACCAAGATCATAGATCGGGTCCTTGAACGTTTTGATTTTGAGTATTTCATATGCTTTATTTTGGTTTTTAGTTCCATGCATATTTTTACGTTGAATCCTAGATCTACTCTTCGTTTCTAGTTATTTCTCGTAAAGTTTTCAAATTTCATATCAGCTTTTGCTGCTCTTTCTATTGATGCTTTCAATTTTTATTAATTTGCATTTTTCTTTTTGAAATTTCATGATCATGCATGCATAGTAGTACTTTAGGCTTTCATGCTTGTACTTAGTGAAACTTTGCCTTTTGTTGCTTGTTTTCATTCTTGCTTGCTATTTCCATTAGGCAAACGCACGAGGCATACGAAATACTTGCATTTACTTTCATTTTACTTACTTTACTTGCTTTAATTTTGTTTATTCTCGTTTTTCATTAACTTCAACAACGCTAAAAACCCCTTGACTCTTACATTCGAATTGAATTCCGATAATACCAAGCCCTGAACCCACTTTTCTTACTAATCTACAAAATAGCTCCCAACACAAGGAAGTGTGGCAAGAAGAAAACCAAGCAAAAATAGGAAGATAAATGTACGCACAATTTTAGTTCTTTGTACTGATGTTTATTATTTTTATTTTTATTATTATTATTATTATTATTATTATTATTATTATTATTATTATTTGTAAGAACATATCCAAATTTTGGGAAATAGCTAAAAAAACGTTATCCAAAACCTAAATGAAAACATATTTGAGATCGCAAAAAAAAATTTAAATAAGAAAACATATATCAAGATTTTATCAAAGATGACGCAAAAAAAATAAAAAATTGAATTACCATCGATTGATTATAATCTTGAAATATAACTTTGAAAAACATAAAGGATCATGGTTTTCTTCAACAAGTTATGAATAAAGGGCCGCGATCTGGATGATTGTTGTTTTATTTGGAAAAAAAAAATTCGGAGAAAATTTGAAGATTGAACGTTGGTAAACAGAGGCTGGAGAGAGGAAGAAGAGTTTTTATTTTTTAAGGGTGGGTTAAATGAACAATAAAGTGCTATTTTATATCAACAAGAAAGTTACCAAAAATGAAGTTTTTGAAAAGAAATGATATCTGGGTGTCACATCAGATTTTCATAACAATAGAAGATGACACATATAATTAGAATGAACCAAAGATTAACATATAAGACATGTATCAATAGTATTAATAAATAGGACACATATAACTAGAATGAACTAAGAATTAACACATAATCCATGTACTGATAGTATTAACAATTAAGGTGAAATATTTGATTTGTTTTGGAGATACGAAAATTTCATTAAAATAAACAGAGTACAATAATGACAAAATAGATAACAACCACGACATCAAGAAAGGATGAAAACACAAAACAAAATTTTCATTAAAATAAATACGGAAATTAAAAAAAATACAACTATCGTTCATTTATCTTCATACTTCTTCAGCTTCTCCTTCAACACCTCATTCTCAGCTGCCAAGCGATCCCTCTCTTGCTCATAGCGTTGGCTCTTGAGAAAGATTTCAACAATGTGGAAAAGCTGATCCACAAAGTCTTTCTTGAGGCGTACTATCTCCGCCTCGAGTTATTCTATGAGGCCGGATGGACCAGCTTCATCATCGCTGCTTCCGAACCTCGAGCTCGACATCATATATGATTAAGAAAATCTGAGAATATAAGAAGGGAGAGGAAAGAGGAGAAAAGTGAGTTCAAATAATTGATGGGAGATTTAAATAGAAAATGAAGAGGTTGGGCAGCTCAAAAGACTGTGAAATTGATCATTTAATTGACATGACCTCAAACCACAAACCACATTGGCAATTAATTTCAGCTTGCGTGAAAATGGTATGCTATTGAAATGATTACTAATACTAATTATATGAAATGATTACTACTCCCTGCAGATATCCATTGAACCCTTTTTTTTAATTGGGAAACATGTAGAATATATTGTAGTTCCAAATTTACCCTTATATTATTTGGCCACACATTAGTTATTTGTATTCAATAAACTCACTTTTATACCAAAAAAATCTTTCAAGAGATATGAGGCAAATGGCAAATCAAGAAAATCATGACTGTTAGTGACGATTCCTAATTTGTGAGTTTTGTGATGGAATGTCTAATTTGCTCTTAAATAAGTCGGTTTAAAAAATATAATGTTTATGCATTCAAACTAAATGAATACTTTAATTATTTTGATTAGACGAAGTTCCAGCTACACAGTGAGCCTGAAATAATTTGGTTGCTAAGATTAAATTCATCGATTGTCTGTATAACATCCGATGCAATTGATAATCTTTAAGCATCGGTTGTCAGAAACCCCGCGCGACTATAGGCATCGGTCGCTGGATAAAAACCGATGCCTATAGCTTTTTTTAATTATAAAAAAGACCCCGCACGACTATAGGCATCGGTTTTTGATGACAACCGAGGCCTATAACCCACCAGCATCCCACATCGCCTTTCTAAGAGGAAATATGGCAAATTAAAAATGTTCTCCTCCCTTGGACCATTTGGAATCGACCCATGGTCCGGGGATTCACTATTGGGCTCTACTAGGCCTAGAACTTCTATGCTTGATGGACATGGCGCGTGGCCCGGGCTTTGATCTTTAATCGGATTGGCTAGGGGCTGCCCGTAGCCCGTCTAAAGTTTTTTTTTAATTTTCCTAAGATCTTAACAGTAGAATCGGTTATTACCATTACGACCGATGCTTAAAGTCTGTCTATAGGAAACAGCTCACTTGAAATAATTCTATGCTTATTTCTGTTTCAAACCTTTGATTATAAGATACATTTATTAAAAACATCATTTCGTTGGTATATACATATCAATTGATCTTACAAAACTATATTCGTTTAAGGATATATCTGAGATGCCAAAAAATGCAAAACTTTAGACATTGGTTCAAGCATCGGTGCTAATGTTAAAAACCGATGCTACTGACATATTCTGGCATGAAAAAATCAAGAACAAAGTTTAGGCACTGGTTTGAATCTTATGGGTAAAAATACATCTACCCAAAAAAAATCAATATTTACAAAAATAAACCCTGTTCAAAACTTATATCTACAATACAAACACTTCCAAATTGCTATGTTGGTAAAAGGACCAAATCCACCAGTACAAAGGGAGATCCACCAATAACAAAACTAGAAGGAAACAATAATAAAATGTGTGTGTGTGTGTGTGTGTTTTTCCTAACCGCACACAAAAAAAAAATAATTAATAATAAAATAAAATAAAAAACACAATACAACCACCATAAAATAAAAATAATCTAACAGGTTTAGTGCATTAATCTTTGTTTTCAATCCACTCTCCTTCTCCATGGTCAGAACAAAACCATCACCTAAGGTCATCGAAGGTTCATTAATATCAATTGAAAATGGTGTGGTTTCATCGAAGTGGTCGTACTCGTCTTCATCTACGACATCGCTAACACCAACAATACTCCTTTTGCTGGGGAGTACCAGAGACCACCTAGAATTAGCAGGATCAGAAACATAAAAGACTTGTTTTGCTTGTGATGCAAGTATAAATGGATCATCCCGATACCCCGACCGACTAAAATCAACCGAAGTGGATCCCAAATCATCAACCCTCACACCCTGTCCGTTGTCGACCCAACTACATCGAAAAAGAGGAATCTTGAACAATTTATAGTCAAGTTCCCAAATGTCCTCTATGACCCCATAGAACACCCCAGAAGTATCCACTGGTCCTTTACCTTTTGCACTCGAATAATCGCTCGTTAATGCAACTATTGAGACACCACTATTCTGCAGCACACTTTTGTCATCCTGACGTTTCGTGTAAAACATATACCCATTGATGTCATAACCTTCATAACACCTCACATGTGAAGCAGGACCATATGCTAACCACTTGATTGTTTCGGTGATGTTATTAGGTGTCCTAGATAACTCTTGCATTACTGTCTCTTTGAACAATTCATAAAATGTGCGATTATGTTCTCTGGTCACCCATATTTCATCCCTAGAAGGGTTCTGCTATTTTAAAAAGGACATGTGCCGGTCGAGGTATGGATGGACCTCGGAAATGTGTTAAAATACGAGTTTGTGTGCCTAGATGCGCAATTCAGAATTTGCAAAGAATGCTTTGAGCCCAATAGTACCTTTTCCTGCAAGCCTTCCCTCGTGGCTAGATTTTGGAATGCCAATAGTTTCAAAATTCGCCAAGTAATCTATACAAAACTCAATTACCTCCTCGGCAGCGTAACCTTCAATGATACTCCCTTCAGTCCGAGAATGATTCCTCATAAATCCTTTTATTATACCCATGTACCTCTCGAACGGGTACATGTACCTCAAGAAAACCGGCCCACACAACTTAACCTCTCGAACTAAGTGGACAATCAAATGCACCATAATGTCAAAAAATGATGGAGGAAAAAACATTTCAAACTCGCATAACGTTTTAACAACGTCGGCCTGCAAATCATCTAATATTTGAGGATCAATAACTTTACTACAAATTGCATTAAAAAACGACAAAGCTTTGTTATTGTACGCCTCACATCTCTTGGTAATGAGCCTCGAATTGCAACCGGTAGTATGTGCTGCATTAAGATATGATAATCATGAGATTTCATACCAACCAATTTCAGGTCCTTCATTGAAACGAGCTTTTTAATATTCGAAGAATAACTAGAAGGAACCTTGATTTTATTCAAACACTCACAAAAACTGATTTTCTCTTCTTTTGACATGGTATAACAAGCTGGAGGTAGGTAAGTTTGCTTGTCAGTTTTTTTCGGAGCTAACTTCTCCCGTATCCTCATTTCCACCAAGTCTTGTGTAGAGCTAATACCATCTTTCGTCTTACCCGGAATGTTTAACAATGTTCCAATAACACTGTCACATACATTCTTCTCAACATGCATCACATCTATACAATGCCTGACCAACAAATGTTCCCAGTATGGTAGACCCCAAAACATGGATTTCTTCTTCCAACCACCCGTTGAGATAATTTTAGAAAGTTTGCCGAACTCAACATCAATATCTTTAACACGATCGTAAATTGCACGTCCGGATAATGGCGATCTAGCAACTCGATCCAGAGTTTTCCCATTGAAAATTTTCTTTTTTTTTCTATAAGGATGTTGACTTGGGAGAAAGGCCCTGGTATCCATGTACACATTTTTTCTACCATTTTTCATCCAAATATTACTTGTCTCATCTTCACAAATGGGGCATGCCTTAGCTCCTTTATTTGCATAACCTGACAAGTTACCATAGGCTGGAAAATCATTGATCGTGCAAAATATCATGGCTCGTAAGGTGAGATTTGTTTGAGTATAAGCATCAAAGACGGTCACACCCTCGTTCCATAATTTTTTTCAAATCCTCAATAAGAGGTGCCAAGTACACATCTATGTCATTCCCTTGTTGCTTAGGTCCGGATATCAACAAAGACAGCATGATGTACTTACGCTTCATGCATAGCCAAGGAGGAAGATTATAAATTGTTAAAAGAACCGGCCAAGTACTATGCCGACTGCTCATGTTTCCAAATGGGTTCATTCCATCCGTGCACAGTCCTAGCCGAAGATTTCTCTTCTCACTACCGAATTCAGGAAACTTATTATCAATGTTTCTCCACTGCGGAGAATTGGCCGGATGTCTTAGTTTTCCATCCTTCTTCCTTCCTTCAGCATGCCACTGCAAATCCTTCGCTTCCTTAGAATTTGAAAACAACCGTTTGAGTCTGGGAATAACCGAGAGATAGCACAACACCTTGGCCGGAGGACCTTTTTTTTGTACAAGCCCACCGTCATCACTGCCTTTTTTTTATAGCGCGATTGCCCGCTTTTTTGGTAGTCCCACAGATCCTTGAATTCATTCCGATACAATATGCAATCATTTGGACATGCATGTATTCTCTCGATCTCCAGACCCAACAGGCACAACATTTTTTTCGCCTCATAGGTTGAAGTGGGAAGCTCGTTATCATTAGGAAATGCATCTTTTAGAAGCTCTAGTAACCCCGAGAAACTCGTATCACTCAATCCACTCTTCGCCTTCCGGTTATATAGATTGAGCATGAACGATAACTTTGTAAATTTTGTACAGTTAGTGTACAACGGTTTCCCAGCATCAGTAGATAATCTACCAAACGCAACAAAATTATTAATATCACCTCCTATGTCATGCAACATTTCATCTAATCGATCACTATCTAGATCCTCGTCGGTTTTGGTATTACTATCACTAGTACCATACGTAGACGGAGCTGGCGAGTGAGCTGTATTATCAGGAAAAGTTTCACCATGCCATATCCATCGTGAATAACCTTCTTTAAAACCACGACGTATCAAATGGCTCTTCACTTGGTCCGTAGTCCAAAATTGCCCAGATTTTTGCAATCAACACAAGGACACGCAATCGTCTCAGAAGCAGTCTTAGCTTTATTCTCCACAGCAAATCTAAGAAAACTTTCAACCCCTTGGATATATTCAAGTATATTACGTCTACCATACATCCAACGCCGATCCATTCTCTACCGCTACAAAATTAAATTAAGAACTCAATAAAAAAACTAACAAAGAAAATATAAATGCATATATCTCTGTTTATAATTTATCTTTCTCATTAATTACTTTCTCTTATTGTTGTTATTATGTTTTCTTGACAAAATCTATGTAGTGTTAGAATTCATATCATATTATAATTAACATTGAGATAAAAAAAATTCAACTAATTATAATTATTATATTTATTATTATGTTAAGAAAACCAAAGTCGACTATCAAAAAACAAGTGTTCCTCCAACAAGTCATATACTGGTTTATGTGTATCAGAAATTTTGTGATAATTATATTACTCTGTTATTAGGCTACGTACAATTTGTTTTACATGTATGAGTCAACTGAACTTGTTTGTAGTCCTTAAAGGTTCAAAAAAAACTAAACTTTATTTTGTTCCTTACTATTAAGCAGCACAGTTAAAAAAAAAAAGCACACAGCAATTTAATATAATGATTTTTATTCAAATTACCAAAAGTCAAAAAAGTTACAAATGCAAAAATAAAAATAAAAATTACAAATGCATGAAGAAAAATCAAGCGTCGGCAGCCTTCCTCTTTGTTCCTGCCTGAGAATTACCAACATCATCACCATCAGCACCAAGCTTGGTGATGAGAATAGATTCGAGCTTGGACATGGAGAGCACCACCTCACCCCCAATGAGCATTTATACTGCTCGGAATGTTGGTGATTGGTTCTAACTTGTCGGCTACGTTCCGCATGTCTGCGGAACGTTCTTCTTGCATTTGCTTCATCAGCAGGACAATTTGTTTTTGATGAGTTTCCATTAGTTTGCGAAGTGGTCCCGAAATCGTGTTGTCAGCCATTATTTTTTTAAGAAGAGTTCGGACTTTAAATTTCAAGGGGCAGAAAGGTGTTTTGAAGATTAATATTTTTCATGGTATTCAGTCTTAGAGTTCAAACATGTACAGTGCACCTTATTGAATTCATAATATGACTTTTCAATTTTCCCGATGCATCATGCCTTTTCGAATTCATATATGAATTTTCAACTTTCCCGATGCATCATGCCTTTTCAATTTCCAGGAACAAATATTAATGCTGCTTCAGGCATTTTCAGATTAAATGCATATGTAAAATAATAAAATGCAAAAATATAAATACATACCTTGCAATTTGCAAAGAGACGATGCACAAGTTCAATAGCAAAGATGAAATATAATTGGGTGGAGTCTTGAATTTCTATTCATCAATTATAAATGTGAAGATTCAATCTTCAGAATTATGAGTTTTTCTACTAATTTTAAAAATGCCGGCATTTTTAGAGAACTGGGATTTAATAATTTGCATCGGTTTTTGCCATAGAGACCGATGCATAACTGATACCAAAATAAACCGATGCTATCATTATCATAGACTTTATTTCATATATGCATCGGGTTCAGTAATCAACCGATGTTCATTTTTTGAAAATTTTCGGCCGATTTTAATGTTTTTTTTTCTCGCGGCGCGCGTGCGTAATTAAATTTGAATAGGCATCGAGCCTTGAACAGAACCGATGCTCTAACTTGTTTCCAGGCATTGGTTTATATATAACAACCGATGCTATTTATTTTATCGATTTTTTTAGAATTGTTTATTATTATTAGCATCGGTTAATGTCATAAAAACCGATGCTTAATGTTTTGAAATTTCGCTCAACCACTTATGATCAGCTTATTCCCGCGAATGGGCGCATAAATAAAATTGAATAGGCATCGGTTCTAACAAGAACCGATGCCCGTATTTAGTTATAGGCATCGGTTACTATATATGAACCGATACTTTTATATTTTTTGGATTTATATTCTATTATAGGCATCGGTTGATGTTCAACAACCGATGCATATTTATTTTTCTAGATGTAATAGGCATCGGTTGTTTGACCAAAACCGATGTCTATTTATTTGGATGAAATTTTTTGGTAATCTTATTATTATATGCATCGGTTGTTGACAAACAACCGATGCTATTAATATATACGCATCGGTTGTTCGAATACAACCGATGCATATAAATTTTATTTATTACAAAAAAAAAAACCGCGCGACTATAGGCATCGGTCGCTGGATAAAACCGACGCCTATAACTTTTTTTAATTATAAAAAAGACCATGCGCGACTATAGTAATCGGTTTTTGACGACAACCGATGCATATAACCCTGTTCCGATGGCGTTTTTTGTAGTAGTTATGGGGAGACCCTCTAAATTTTCAAAGGGGACAAGATTTTTCGCAACAATATGATAATCGTCCCCATGCACAAAAAGCGTCCCCAGAGCTCGTAGAATTGGTGAATGCCATAGAAAGGAACACCTTGGAGTTCCAGCATGACGCTCTGTCCAGTATGAAAAAGTTAGAAGCTCAAGTGAGTCAAATTGGACGATTGGCGGACCAAGTAAGCCGGTTAGACACGCAGTTGGAGGAGCGATCGCCATTTGAGTCTGAGGTGTGTATGGAGAATGTGGATGCCGTCATGCTGCAAGATATGGGGAAAATTGATGATGTGGAGGAACGAACATTTGAATTGGAGGATGAATACGAGATGGAGGAAGAAGAAATGAGGCAAACTCATGTTGACCATATTCTGCCCGAGCCAACAAATGATATTCCTAATTCTATCGTTTCTCCTATCAAAGCCGAGCCAAAGCCAAAGCCGTTGCCATCATGGACCGTGTACCAAGTGATGAAGGATGAAGAGACGCACATGAAAGAGGAAATTTTTGAGAAGGTGGAAATCGATGACCTTCCAGACGTGGTGACGAACCAAGCTATCCTTGCTAAATCCTATGAAGAGTCACTACCAAGTCTAAAGGATCCGATTAAGCATCCAACATTGAAACAAGTGGGAGTTGAAGAGGATGAGGTCATGGGGATCCCATGCACTTTGAGACCTCCTCTGAAACCCCCATGGAATTGAGGGGTGACACGTCGAGCCGACGATGTTAAGAAAAGGCGCTTGTTGGGAGGCAACCTAATGTTTACATTATTTTCTATTTTTTTTATTTTTTTTGCAGTTGAAGGGAGAGAGAGCTTGGTTGGTTGATTTGGATGATTGGGCCTATCTTATGAAGAACGATTTTCGTGGTTGAACGGAACCGAGAACCTCACCTTACCCCACTCCCCACCCCCCCTCGTTACTTACCCCGGTGATTTCTTTTTCCTACTCTTCCCTTATGATTTATATAATATGCTTGTTCTTGTTTTGTGTTCGCTTGAGGACAATCTAAAGTTGTGGGGGAGTGGGAATTGATGGTTTATAATGCATATGGGCTGAATTTTCAAAATTTAAAAAAAAAAGAATTGCAATAATAATTTCGGGAATTGAGTTAAAATGGTTAAAAGTAATTGCTTGAATTGTTTGGATGAATTATGTTTCGGTTAAATTCTTTAGACATCATTGGATTTAGGGGTCAAGGATACACATGTTTGTACTTTTGTGATTCATTTGTGGGGCGTCAATTCTAGATTGTTGCATTATTGATGTGTCCTTGTGGTTGCCGTGCTCAATATGGGTTTGTGTGGGGCTTTGAAGTTGGCGGTTGTGTGATGATATCTCGTTAGTCAAAACAGAAGTCAAATAAAGTCCGGTTGGTGTATACCGATATGGAGTAAGTAGAAAATTGAAAAATATTGAAAAAGAAATCAAAAGAGAATTGAGGTGCTGAAACAGCTGCCTATACGTATTTACCAAGTGCAATTCGCTTACAAATTCTAAGGGCGAAATCAAATGAAGATGCTAGTAGCTCAACAAATTCATGCATGTATTCAAGTGGCGCATTATACAATCAAAATCTCAAACACAGCGGAAGTGAACTCAACAAGTCAATTACCAAATCAAGATGATCCTCCTATCCAGTGCCTTATCATCATTATCAAGTCAAGAAAGGTAGTGCGGAGCTTCGGGCCTCAATTGAAAAAATAAATAAAAATAATAAATAAATGGGTGGACGAGATATTTGATCGTGACCAACAATGGATAGAGTCGAACCATTAAGTAGCGAGGGGGCACCATAGTACATTGACGTGACGTATATGAAAAGGGGTTGCCAGACTGCGGATTACTTGAGTCAATACATGAAATGCTGGCGATTTCTAAAAATATAATGGTGTCTAGAGTTCGGATGAGTTCATTTGATCAATTTGAGTGACTTACTTATGTTTGTCTTATGCTTTAATTCTATATTGCTTGGGAACAAGCAAGGTTTAAGTTTGGGGGAATTTGATAGCTAGAAATTGTATGGTATTTAATGGTTTAAAATCTATAGTTTTGTGTGTTTAATATTCTTATATATATTTATTTCTCGCATATTTATTGTTATGAGTAGTCGAGCATCAATTGTGTATTTTTCTCTTATTTTGTAGTAATTAGGTGCTAAATTGGTGAGTCGAAGACTGCAGGATGATTCATAAGAGTTTCACGAGGAAACGAGAGACAAAATGAGAGAATCAGCAAAGAAAACGAAGAAATTTAAAGTTGGCCGCGCTGGACGAGAGACAGCGGTTCAGTTTCCAACCGTTATAGAAAGCTAACGGTGGTTGACCTACCGTTAACATCACCGACAGTCAGGAAACCGGTATAAAAAGTGCAGAAAACAGTTATGGAAAGTGCTTAAACCGACATAGAAGAGGCGGAAAACCTATTTTTGGAAGGAAACTTCTTTTCCAAGACATTACACCTATAAATGCCCCCCATAACCCTTCAAAAACGTCTTACACACAAATCCTAGGGTTCCTAGGCCCCAAAAGGAGTCCAAAACACCCAACCAACAAGGGAGCTTTAAGATTGAAGATCCAAGACTCAAGATTCAAGATCTAAACTTTCTTACCCTTCTTATCTTAGAATTATGCTTCTTCTATTTATTCTTCTTTTGTTATTCCATGAACTCCATGAGAGAGTAGTTATTTATTCTAGTCCTAGGGATTTGGAAACCCTCGTGAGATTATGTTTAATTAATTTATGCATATTTATTTCGTTCTTCATATGAGATTGCTTGTGTTATGCTGTTTACATATCATGATTGCTAAATTTATGACATGATTGCTTAGATTCTGATTTGGATTGGCCACCTAGATTAGGATTTTGGTTATCAATTGCTAGAAAGAGGACTGCTTCCCGTGTAATTGTCGTAGTTTCGATTTCTCTGAAGCAACTAATGGTCTCGCATCATTAGGGGTAACACAACATAAGTTGAATAAATCGAGCTTATGAGTTTATTACTTAGATTAACCTATTTTCCTGGTTCATTATGCTGTTGTTGGGTTGAATCTAGAGAGCTTATTCTAGGTTATTCAATAATTAGAGTTACTTCAAGAGCTTATTTTAATTAAATACACAGTAAGGGCGAGTTCGAGTAGCAGAGCTTATTGTTACTTAGGGTTTTTAGTTTCATATGATGAGTGGAATATAATATTGCAATTGGTTAGATGAATTGAGCAAGGGTGGAAACTGAACTAGGACTGGAGATTTATTATTATTTATTATTTTCTTATTTGTTTCGTTTAATTGTTTTAATGGTTTTCTTTGTTTATTTAGTTATTAGTTCTCGTTAGTTAGTTTATTATCTCTACCCCAATTTTCTTAGTTTTATTAAATACGAATAATCACAAATCTAAACCACACACCTCGTGGGATCTACCCTTGCTTGCCGCTGCTACTAGTTAGTAGAGGGAAGTCGAGGTACTTTTATAAAAATATTTTTGACGCTTCAACGACGAGCGGTCACATATACTAAGACATTGTATTACTGGAAAATCGTGTTATCGAATAGGATAGGGTCCTTACCCAATCATTTTCTAATCACCCTCATGCTTCCCATTTTTCAATAAATCAATATAACAACCGTATAATGTAAGATGAGTTTTGATCACAGTCGGGTGTACAAACAAATCGTCAATGGCTTCTTATCCCAACAATCTGTGGATGGAGTCGAGAGCTTTATTGAATTTGCTCAAGCACATTCTGCACATAAGGACGGAGAGAGGTTGAAGTGTCCTTGTAATCTTAGTATATGTAGAAATCATAGGTTTCTCAACATCAATGAGATTAACTATCACCTGGTTAGACACGAATTTGAGCCGAATTACTATATATTGATTTACCATGGATAAAGCCAGCCCGCCACCTCTCGATGCCATCACAATGAAGCTTGTTCAAGATGTAGTTGGTCCCTATTTTGGCCTGGTTATGGAGGAGTCATCGAACCCTGAGGCCCAGAAATTCTACGACATGTTGAAAGCTGGGAATCAGCCATTATATCTAGGGTGCGAGGGATATACTCAGTTTTTATTAGTTTCCCATCTAATGAATTTGAATTAGAGAATCACATGTCTGAGAAATGTTATGATCAATTGAGTGAGTTAATCAAAGAGATTGTACCGAAAGACAATCTCGTACCCGTAACTTCTACAATAGTAAGAAGTTGCTAAGGGGAATGAGCTTACCGATCAGGAAGATAGATTATTACAAGAATAATTATATGATCTGCTGGAGAGATAATTCTCATTTGACAAAATGCAAATTTTACAATGAAACTCGGTCTAAACCCGTTTCTCAAGGCAAAACAAAACAACAGAAGGCTCACATCGCGTACAAGAAGATGTACTATTTTCCATTAACTCCTCGTCTACAGAGGTTGTACACATCTAAGGCTACAACAAAAGATATGAGGTGGCATGCCGAACACGTGGTTGAAGATGATGTTATGCGCCACCCATCCGACTTATAAGCTTGAAAATATTTCAACCAGATTCATCCATATTTCCTGGCTAAAACTCGAAATGTGAAATTAGGTCTTTGTACAAATGGTTTTCAACCATTTGGATTTTTTGGCGCACAATATTCATCATGGCCAGTCATAGTTACACCCTACAACTTGCCTCCATGGATGTGCATGAAAGAGATGTTCATGTTCCTCAGCATTCTTGTACCAAGGCCAAAGAATCTGAAAGACAAACTCAATGTGTTTCTACAACCTCTAATCGCCGAGTTGAGTCAGTTAGGATGATTGTGGATCCCTCATACGATATATCTAAAAAATAATCCAAATGTGAGCATCCCTTATGTTGATAATTAGTGATATTCCTACATATTCTAAGTTGTTAGGTTAGAGTATAATCGGTCGAACAGCTTGTCCTTACTATATGGAACACTCAGACGCCAGTGGGAAGAAATCGTGGTTCGACAATAATCAGGAATTTCTTGAATGCGGTCACCATTTTCAAAAGGATAAATGATGCTTTCGAAAAAGATCTGTCGAGAGACTCCGAACGTCCACTCAGGGACAGAAGTTTTGGTAGAGATGGAAAGGTTGAGGCTTCTGAAAGTCACTGAACTAGATGAAGCACTCGTTAATGCACAAATTTCCAAAATTTCTGGTTGCAGAAAACGAAGCATCTTTTGGGATTTACATATTGGAGAGCAAATCTAATTCGCCACAATTTAGATGCTATGGACATAGAGAAAAATGTGTTTGACAATGTTTTCAACGTGGTTATGAATGTCAAAGGGAAGACTAAGGACATGTCTAAATCAAGGAAGAGTTGAATGAGTATTGTAATCATTTGGAGTTGGCACCAAACAGATCGTAAAAAAGTGTTCTAAAGCCTGTTACACACTTGATATGCCGTCGAAAGATTCATTGTGAAATTGGGTTAAAACCTTTAATTTCCACATGGGTACACATCAAACTTGGGGTGTTGCGTTGACAAAAAGGAGTTACATTTGATCGGGATGAAAAGTCATGATTTTCATGTATTCATGCAAAAGTTTATATAGTCTTTCGTGAACTGCTTCCTTCAAATTTGTGGAAGGCTCTAACCGAATTGACCTTGTTTTTCAAGGTCCTCATGTTAATAGTCGTTCGCACCAAAGATATGAGTCGTCTAGAATGTGGCATTCCATTAATATTGTGTCAACTATAAATGATCTTCCCTCCAAGTTTTCCTGACTCAATGGAGCATCTGCCCGATCATCTAGCGTATGAAGCGATAATTACTGGCCCAGTGCAGTGTAGATGGATGTACCTGTTTGAGAGGTATCTTCACAAACTAAAGAATAGTGTGAAAAATAAGGTGATTGTTGAAGGGTCGATAGCAAATGTATATATGGTTGAAGAGGCATCAACTTTTAGTTCATACTATTTTGAAGATCACATGTTAACTAAAAGAACATTTTACCTAGAAATGACGATGGTGAGGATGGTGTAGAGGGCACTGATAAAGTTCCCCGGTCTATAAAAAATATGGGGAGATATTTGGTACAAAGGGAAAAAGATTCCTAGCCGAATCATTATACAATGCCGCAATGATATACGTTTTGCTAAATTACAAAGAGGCCCAAGAATATGTTAGGTACGAATACTCTTTTCAATTTCTACTATAAATGTATATATAATGTACCAATACTTTTTACTCAGTTTTTTAACAAATGATGTACTATTTACATGAAGAGAATTCATCGTATCCAACCAAACATTACTAATTATTAGCTCAACAAAAAATTTAAAGATGAATTTGCAAATTTGTTCAAACATTACATACGATGTTCATTACCAAGATGTACATCATTTAATTACCGTATGTGTTTATCTAGTATATTTCCTAAATTAAAGTTGATTCTTCAACGTCATATACTAAAAGTCCTTCGAACAATGTGATCGACGTGAACATTAGGAGCCTAGTCAAGGGTCCATCACAATATGTGAAAATGTATACTGGATGTAAGATAAATGGTTATAGATCTCACATAATTGAGAACTTATCTAACAAATCAACATCGAGCAGTGGAGTATGCATTAATGGATCAAACTATGGGGCAACCGAGTGTGATTATTATGGTCATCTCATAGTGTGCAGCTCGAATACACCAGGCGAATGGAGAAAAACATAATATTGTTCAAGTGCGACTGGTTTGATTCAACTCATACAGGCAAAAAAGTTCATCCACATTATAAGCTTGTCGATATCAATCATAAGCGTAGGTTCAATCGATATGAACCTTTTGTACTTGTTGCCCAGACTGTACAAGTATACTATTTTGTGTACCCAAGTTTGAAACGAGACAAGCTTAACTAGTGGCAACGTGTAAAATTAAAGCAAGATTAAATGTTGAGTTTATCGAGCCTCTACCAAAGCAATCATTTCAAGAGGAAGTTATAGATACACACAATCCAATTCAGATGAACGGTGTCAATTTCCAGTTGCACAATCCCACTGATAATGACATGGATGAACTTGGTGATGAGGCAGGTGATGATGCAGAAGAAGAGTTACTCACCGATCAAAATACAGAACAAAACACAGACGAAGATGAGTTTTGTGATAACTTTAATAGTCAAAGTGTCGGTTCAGATGATTAGTTTAGTTTATGTAAATTGTTCATATTGTAAAACGCTCTTATTTTAACTGATTTATTTATGTTTGGATTTATTAAAATGGTTGATATATATACTGGTATTTTGTAAAATGCTCATATTATATATACTTTTATCAGACGTCGAGCGGTCGTGGACATGGATCAAGCCTAGGTCGATGGAGTCAGCAAATCATTTAGTTGATTTTGATGATGATTACATGGGCATTGGTATTGATCATTCAGCGCCGACCCCATATACCACCACAAAGACACCGTCCTATGCGGGAACATCTCGACAGGACTTGGGCCCACCACATAGGCGATACCTTGTTTATATTGCCGGGAAGAAGTAAGTAAATTAATAATATTAAAATTCTTGTCATCATTGTTATTAAATTATATTTGTAACCACAAACACAATTACAGGCTACATAGCAGGGAGGTCAGGCTGACCAACATATATCGGGAGATCATGGAGAAGGAGCTCCATCCACCGGGTGGTAGTTTAAGGCAGTCCATAAGGAGACTCGTGCATTATGGTAGGACATGTTTCAGGCAATTATTATTTTTTGTCTAAGTTTATTAATATTTATTTATAACTTGAGAATCTTGTATCAATTGAATTATAATAATTATTTTATTTTGTAGGAGATTTTTTATTGGGACACAGACATGTATACTCCAAATGCTATACATGCGACATTTTTATGCACGATGCAGGACAAGTATGGGAAGTGGCTTAACGAGTATAAGCAGTTTCGTGATCAAACTGGTCAGCCACCGAGGATAGTTGACGAGGAGGTCCGGAGGTAAATGATTTTGTTATGTTTTCTTATTATTAAATTTTTTTCATGATTTAAAAATTTTGTACATCATGTATTTTAACTAGGTCTTGGAATGTTAAGTGGGATAAGCCCGAGGACAAGAGGAGGTCCGAGCAGTGCAGCATCAATAGGAGAAGTGAGCCTGTTGATCCGGGTACTGGGATGTCGAAGCATAGAGGGGGTCTATATCTATGATCGATTATTCTTATGGTATCGTAAGTAATTTCAGATCATAATATAGTATTTTTTATTTTTAATTTAATTATCTGATAATTTCATTTTGATATAGGAGCAAGAGACGGTTGCATCGACTACTGTATACCAGTTTTTGTACGTACACACAAGTAGGACGACAGCACATGAGTCGATACGAGATCCAATAATATTAATATGAGTCTCTTTTTTACATAACTTGATCTTTGGTTTTAATGTAGAACTTACTAACGAGTTGTATTTCAGGAGGAGTATGAGTGATGTCTGAATGAGGCACGTGCTTCTTCACAGGATCCAGATAATAAGGTTGACCCTGGACTTGTTTATCTCGACGTCATCGGGTCGAGTAAGGGCCGACATTATGAAACCAGCTAGTTCGGGAAGTTGGTGTTTGCTACGAAGGATTTTTGAGGCAACAATTCTTGCTCCTCCCAGTAGAATAGGATTCACGTAAGGGAGCCCGAGGTGCAGTTCTAGACACAGAGGGAGGAGTTAGAGGCCACTAGACGAGCTTAGCTGACGATGGAGCAGCAATACAATGAATCTGAGCTACTACATGAGCAGCAGCGCCAGGAGCAGCAACAATTTTAGGCGCAGGTGGCCGAATTGTTAGCTTGATTACAGAAGTACCCGCCGCAGCCTCCCCCATCATAAGACTTCTTTATATCAAATGTTTTGATAAACGTTTACTAACATTTTGTTGAATAAATTTAGTAATTGTAAATTTTTAGATATATTTATATATTAATTAGTTCATTCCTTACGGGATATTTGAAGAAGCGCAGGTTTGGGGTATTATAATAATAAAATAGGGATTAAAAATAATAATTAAAAATAATATTTAAAAAAAGAAAAACCCGAAGGGAGATTACCCTTCGGAAAAACCGACGGGTATAATACCTTGGAAAAACTGAGGGCGCATACCCCTTAATTTTCTCCTCTTTTATATATTATTTCTTAATAAATTTCAAGGTAATTTAATCCCCTCGGTGTTTCCGAGGGCTACTTATTTTTGGTTTTTCCAAAGGTAGTTTACCCTCAGAAAAACCGAGGGGAATCCCCCTCGGTCTTTTCGAGGGGATATGCCCTTGATTTTTTCCGAGGGGTAGTCACCCTCGGTTTTTTTGAGGGTCAGTCTCCCCTTAGTTTTTTTGAAGGCAATTAGTTTCAAGGCTCCAGGATTTACCAAAGAAATAAACACTCGGTATTCCCACTCAGGAAATTTACCGAGGGCATATTTTCCCTCGAAAAATTTATCGAGGAGGTTTTTTCGAGGGAAATTTACCCTCATTTTTTCCCTCAATAAACTGATTACTGAGGGATTTTTGGTAAATACTGAGGGTTTTTTCCCTCGGTAAAATGTTGTTTTTTTGTAGTGTTTGCATTTTTGACCTTCCAAGAATATTAAACCCCGTGGTTCCTTTAAAATACTACATGTTTCTCATGCCCGCCTTAGCGACTCTCCCCGCTTACTTCTCCTCATGGAGTATACTAAGGTGTGTCATGATCGTCACCTATTCTTGGATCTGTAATAATATTACTTGTTAGGTCGCTGAGCTAAAGGCTTTTCACAAGCGCTACTTAGGAGCCAAACCAAGTGTTTGCTTGCTTTTTATTGTTGTATATTTCTTTTGTGTGCTTTATTAGTTTTTGTATTTCAGATTTAGTGTTTTTTCATTTTTCATGTTCTGCTTTCACCTTGCATTTGCAGGTTCCTACTTGAAGCCCTGGGTTTTGGACGCACAAGTTGACTTGCCTCCTCGTACTTTCTTGATAGAGATGTAATCTCTTAACCCCCACCCCCACCCCCCACCCTGTTGTTTATCACATCTTATTCATAATTTCGTTATTGCATGGTTTTAAGTGTGGGGAAGGTTCCCTTTGGTTTTTGATTTTATATTACATGCTTATATGTGAGACAGATCAAGTCCTTATGTGGTAATTATATTTGGAACCTTGGAGAAGTGATGCAAATTGGGCTTTGTGTTGACATTTAGATACTTATTTGAGTATTATTTTAATTGTGGGGCACGATGTTTATTTTTTGGTGTGGTGGTCGGAATCTCATCCTATCTATGTTAGGATTGTAGGAAAGTTGAATATGTTTACTAGTTCTATGCTCCGTTGTGACCGTGTTAGTTTGTAATTCATGTGGTTGTAACTCTGTGAATTGTTTAGACTTTCGTTGTGCTAAATGATTCATTCAATTGAAAATTGCAAGATTATCATAGTGTATTATCCATTTTGTGGTGTATATTTGCTTCAGACGGCAAAGCATTTTAGAAAAAGGAAAAATAAAAGAGAAAAAAAGAAGTTGATAAACCTGTTAAGGGTAGGCTTGATAGTAGGTTTTTTGTAATTAATTTGGGTGTAATTTCTTAGAACTAAAAAACTTGAAGAAGAAGTAGAGATAGATTAGAGGAGAGACAAATAGAGGAAAAGATATGATTCATGTAACTGCTTTCTTTTCTCTCGTGTTCACCATCCCTACATATAACAAAAATGTGGCAGGGCCACTTAATTTAAAATGACCAAAAGCACCCTAATTCTGAAATAAACCCACACTCGGGATTTTACTTTAAAAAATGATTAATTCATCTTGCTCAGCAGTAATTGAGTTAATTTGTTCATCCAGCCCAACAGCGATGGCTACAACCCAGCCCAACCTTCGGATCGATCCATTTGCCCATTTTCTTCCTTCTCCTTTTCAGACGTATGCTCACACCCCATTTATACATTTGCCAAGATCCCATTTTTATCATTCCCCTCTTCCGAATTAGGTTTCATCCCCGTCCAAAATCTACCTCCTCCCATTGCTACATCCATGTCCATGACAATACCCCCTCGTTTAATAGATCATTGACCCCAAGGATCGAAGTCAGGAAATTTCTTCTGAATAAATTTCAAATCTTCCCAAGTAGCCTCGTGGGGAGCGGAATTCATCCATTGGACCAAGATCTGCATAACTTTGGTCCCTTTTCTGAGGATGGTGTGAGTGTCCAGGACGGTGAGTAGCTCAACCTAAAATTCCCCTTCAGGTGTGGTAGCCGGCAAGTTAACGGTGGTGGAGGCGTTCGGTCCCACCTTCAGTTTGAGAAATGAGACATGGAACACCAGGTGTATGCACATTCCCTTCGGCAGATCTAATCAGTAAGCCACCTTCCCTATTTTTTCTGTGATTGTGTAGGGACTGTAGTATTTAGAGGACAATTTGAGATTTCGCCTGATTGGAACTGAATTTCGTCGAAAAGGCTACAATTTCAAAAAAACTATCCCCAATTTCAAAGTTGTGTTCTTGCATATGCTTGTCTGCATACATTTGCATTCTTTGTTGTGCCTATAACAAGTTATCTTTGATGATATGTTTTGTTGATTCTCTTTAATATATCAAATCCCATGCATCTTCATTTTGGCCCCTCGCATAATGCCCCACTGACCCCAATGGTGGGGTGTACCTAATTTATACATTTTTGTACGTGTTTTTATTACCTTTTTGTGTCGCGTTTGCATGTGTTTTGCTTGGATTTATGGGTGCTAGGAGTCGATTAGGCCGTTTTTGTTAGTTTTAGGTTTTTATATCGTTTGCGCGGTTTTTATTACGTTTTCATAGTTTTCCACTCGTTTTTATATTTTTGGCCGTAGAATGAACAAGCGAGACCCCGCACGCTTAGGGCATTCAATTCGTCTCGCTATGGAATGAACAGGTAAAGACAAGCAAGGGAACATAGTGCAAACAAGGAACGACAATCGGTGGACATCTGGAGCGGAAAACGAGAAAACTAAGCTGGGAGCACCCATGCCAGTCGATCGACTAACCCAGTCCAAATCGACTGCTCAACAAAAGCTGGGCCATTTGAGATGAAGAAGTCGATCGACAGGGTTTCAGTCGATCGACTACGACCCAGGAAATTTTGTAATTTTTGAGCCATTTTGATGATTTTGCCCCTGCGTCTTTATATATATATATCACAGCCTCTCCCCCAATAACCTTATATATTCCTTGGTTGATTTTTAACTTGTTCAATCTCCTCCAAGCCTTTACTATTCCATTGCCTTTCAAAACCTAGTTAATAAATTTTAGAGTAGTTTTAGTTTGGTTAGCTTTAGTTAGTTGTTCTTAGCAAGTGTTGTAGAGGGTGACACCTGCTTCATTTGTGGTTCTTGTTGTGTTGAAGACTTGATTTCTATCTTTTGAACATTGTAACAAACCTTGGAGCTTGTTTGGAGTAATATTGATAGTAATCTTTCCCATTCGTGTTGTGTGTTATTCTTGTGTTGTTGTAATTGCTTTTGTGTTGGTTATTTGATTTGTAGTTCATGTTGTTTTCATTGCATTTCGATTCTCATTTCCATCTTCTAGCTTGTTATTTTGCTTTAGGCAAAAACTCCATTAAAGCATTCATCTTGAAGCTTTTTACTCTTTATGTCCAAACAAACATTTGGTCTTTGAAAGATGTATGAAACTTTCCTCTTTGATAAATTTGAGTTCTACCTCTTTAATGCTCTTTAGCTTCTTTCGAGTTTAAAGCTTTGATTTTCTCTCCATTTTCTCTTTCAACTTGAAAGCTTTCTTTAATTTAGTAGCTTTAATTTATTTAAGGTTTTTAATTAGTGTTTAATTAATTTTCTCAAAACTAGTTATTTTCAAGCAAGCTTTAGTATTAAAAAGTCAAACCCAAAACAAATGACTATTGCTTTCGTAGAGTAGACTAGTTTAATTGAGATTAACAAGAGATTAAGTAAAAATACTGATCGCCGATAATATCTATCCTCGAGAGACACGACTCGAAAATAAATCACCGCTCTACAATCGACTTCGTACTATTACGGAGATGATTTCTAAACTAGAGTGTTAAGAAATCTTCGATCAAATTCTGGCACCGTTGCCTGGGATAGATTAAGGCTAATGGTATTCTTAATTAATCTTTTTTTTTATAAAGTGCAAAAAATATATTAAAAAAGGAGAAAAGGATACGGGGGGCTGAGTCCCCTACACGACCAATTGACATCAGATAGAATAAGTATGGGGGCCGAATCCCCTACAGGACCAAACCTACACTAAATAGTTCTTCAATTGACTATCTTCTAGATGCTCGGGAGCATAATCCAAAAGAGCCAAAACATTAATCAGAATCGTCAATGTCGGACCACCATAAACCCGCAGCTATAGACATAATTTGATGAGGAATAGAGGGCCCTGGCTCATCGAGTATAAACTTGTGACAGAGGTGGCTCGCTATGATCTTGTCCTTAGATTTTTGTAAAAGAGATTTGGGCACCGTGTTAGAGTCATAGATCGCGAGGGTATGATCAGAAGGGGCTACTGGGCAGACGAAGCGGGAGAGTTAGTCCTAAGGATTTGAGCCGGGGTGCCACGCACGACACCTCTGGCTAAGAAACTGCTAACAAGGGGAGGTAACGAAGTAGAAGGGAGAGAGGTGGACAGGCCCTCCCCAACCGAGGGGGGTGAGGGAACGGGAACATCAGAGGGTTCAGAAGCAGGGGCAGCAGTGGGTTTAGGAAAAGGGTTTCAAGAAATGGGGCCTGAGGGAGGCTCCGAAGAGAGGGGAATTGGAGACTCCGAATTGACATCGGGTTGCAAAGCATTAAAAGCGTTAGAGGTCAACAGGGGGGGTTTAGTGGGGTCGGTAGTCGGGCAAGGATCTGTACGGGAACGGGCTGTGATCTCCGTAGGGTTCGAACGTCGACGGCGTCTGTTATTAACCATGCGCCAATCATCCCTGTTAACATTCTGCACATTACGGGATTTATAGGGGGGACAAGAACCAACCAAGTGTCCCAGTATCTTCCAGAAAGAGCAAAAATCTGGTAGTTCTCATACCCAATGGAGATATACCCGCAGTATCCCTCACGCTCGATCATAACCGTCTCGTGCAGGGTATTCTTGAGGTTAAGCTCAACTAAAACACGAACAAAGTGGCCCACCGATCCATTAATATATCGATCATTAATTTTTAGAGGGGTTCCAATGACTCTAGCGATATTAAAGATGAAAGAGTGATCCCAGTACTCAATAGGTAATTCATAGATGCGAATCCAAACCTGAGACGAGGCCGAAGGGACCTTGTAGGGATTGAAGTCCGGTGTCTAGGGGAAGAGATGAATAGAGCATGAGCTGAGCTTCCAAGTGGATTTGGCAAAAGCACGCGCCCTATCTTTTGTCGAGGAAAACAAGATGCTGAAAAAATCTTTCCCAAGCGGGACGAAGCTCCACGAATCAGTGGTTTCCCAAGTAGAGGTCAAGGCGGCCTTGCAATCTTCAAGCGAGAGGGGTTTTGAGCCTTTGGGTCGAAAGAGGCGGCCTATGAAGGAGTCACGTAGTTTTGAAATGCGACTTTGATAACAGGATTCGTCAATATTGACCGAAAAAAAGTCCCTTTTTTTTACCGGAGGGGCACCCAAGGTCAAGCCCGTCGTGGGGGGTAGAGTGGGTATGGAAACAGGCTGGGCCAATGGTCTCAAGGAGCCTGGGCCATCATTGCAAGAGAAAGGGAGCAGTAAGTGGGCTGAAAGGGAGGGCCCAAAAGGGATTGGGCCCTTGTTTCAAGGTGAAGGGGGATAGAAATAATTAGAGACGGGACCAAGGTGAGGGGGATTGGGCTGGGGCAGGCCCAAGTTATAAGGGGTAAGGGTTGGTGATGGGCCGTGGGGAGGCCCAAGAGGGTGCTGGGTTTGGGGATTAAGGTGGGCAACAGAAGTTGAGAAAAAAAAAGTTATCCCTCATGGGAGATAAAGCAGAAACGTGGCTTTATTAAATAAATAATATGTTTTTTATTCAAAATTGATAAAATAGTACTAAAAAAAACATTGAAAAAGTAGGGCGGGACGCCACTGGGAAAGGCATCCCTCTCACAATCTAGAAGGTAGGAAAGAAAACCGTTCTAGAATGTGAGCGGGACGCCTTTCCCAGTGGCGTCCCGGCCCTAAAGTACATTCTAGAAGGTATAAAGAAATAACCGTTCTAGAATGTGAGGCAGAAATGAAAAAAAACTTGACATTTTCACAAAATTAATAATTTCCTCATTTACAAATAAAAATAAAATTAATTTATTAAATAATTAAAAACTAAACAAGAAACGAATAAACTCGAATTTTAACTTAATTAATGTTTCTCACAAAATAAATAAATTAAGATTTTTTTTCACATAATTAATAATTTCATATAAATTTTATTTTTCACATAATTAAGGATTTTACACAAAATAAATCAATTTATATAAAATAAATCAATTGACATATTAAAGAATTAAATTTTTTACATAATTAATAATTTATATGTTTGTTATTTATTTTGTGTTAAACTCTTAATTATGTGAAAAATAAAATTTATATAAAATTATTAATTATGTGAAAAAAAGTCTTAATTTATTTATTTTGTGAGAAATCATTAATTAAGTGAAAATTCGAATTTATTCGTTTCATTCTTAGTTCTCAATTACTTAATAAAATTGAATTTATTTTTATTTGTAAATGAGGAAATTATTAATTTTGTGAAAATGCCAATTATTTTTTTTTTCATTTCAGCCTCACATTCTAGAACGGTTATTTATTTATACCTTCTAGAATGTACTTTAGGGACGGAACGCCACTGGGAAAGGCATCCCGCTCACATTCTAGAATGGTTTTCTTTCCTACCTTCTACAATGTGAGCGGGACGCCTTTCCCAGTGGCGTCCCACCCTACTTTCTCAATGTTTTTTGTTTTAGTATTATTTTATCAATTTTGAATAAAAAACATATTATTTATTTAATAAACCCCAGAAACGTTGGAGGGGGTCACGTGAGAGGTCAGCGCCACAGACGAAAAAAGGGAAGGGTTGACTGCAAAAAAAGGACAAGACGAGGTTTGAGAGGTGGCCGCAGGAAAGGGACGTGAACAGGCCGGAGAGCCTTGCTGCGCAAGAAACTGAAGAGAGGGAAGAGCGGGAGGAGAGGGGACCGGAGTCCTCGCCGCAGGCGGCGGAGCCGACGTGGGTGCCGTAGAGACCGGAGGTAAGCAGGCTGTGAGAACAGCCGCCGGCGTAGGAAAAAGTGAAGGCTAAAGCGCACCCGTCGGTAGAGAGCCGAAGAAGAAGGGGTTTGATATATATATATATATATATATATATATATATATATACACAAAGGCGCAGGGGAAAAATCATCAATATATATATATATATATATATATACAAAGGCGCAGGGGAAAAATCATCAATATATATATATATATATATATATATATATATTATATATATATATATATATATATATTGATGATTTTTCCCCTGCGCCTTTGTATATATATATATATATACAAAGGCGCAGGGGAAAAATCATCAAATGGGTCAAAAATTACAAAATCTCCTGGGTCGCAGTCGATCGACTGAAACCCTGTCGATTGACTGCTTCATCCTCAAACGGCCCAATTTCTGTCGAGCAGTCGATTTGGGCTGGGTCAGTCGATCGAATGGACTAGCAGTTGATCGACTGCATGCCAGTCGATTGACTGTCATGGGTGCTCCCAGCTCGGTTTTCTCATTTTCCGCTCCAGACATCCGCCGGTTGTCATTCCTTATTCGTGCTATGTTCCCTTGCTTGTCTTCACTTGTTCATTTCATAGCGAGTCGATTTGAATGCCCTAAGTGTGCGCGAGTCCTTCTTGGTCATTCTACGACAAAAATATAAAAATGAGTGAAAAACTACAAAAATGTAATAAAAACCGTGCAAATGATAGAAAAAACCTAAACCTAACAAAAAACGGTCTAATCGAATCCTAGCACACATAAATGTAGCAAAACACATGCAAACGTGACATAAAAAGGTAATAAAAACACGTACAGAAATGTGTAAATCAACCACCCCACACTTAGAATGA
>BMAC01000048.1:1780571-1804792 GCA_014905375.1 Phtheirospermum japonicum | reverse complement strand
GTCTCAATTAAACTAGTCTATTCTATGAAAGCAATAGTCATTTGTTTTGGGTTTGAGTTTTTAATACTAAAGCTTGCTTGAAAATAACTAGTTTTGAGAAAATTAATTAAACACTAATTAAAAACCTTAAATAAATCAAAGCTACTAAATTAAAGAAAGCTTAGCAAGTTGAAAGAGAAAATGGAGGGAAAATCAAAGTTTTAAACTTGAAAGAAGTTAAAGAGCATTAAAGAGGTAGAAGTCAAATTTATCAAAGAGGAAAGTTTCATACATCTTTCAAAGACCAAATGTTTGTTTGGATATAAAGAGTAAAAAGCTTCAAGATGGATGCTTCAATGGAGTTTTTGCCTAAAGATAAATAACAAGCTAGAGGATGGAAATGAGAAATTGAAATGCAATGAAAAAAACATGAACTAAAAATCAAATAACCAACACAAAAGCAATTACAACAACACAAGAATAACACACAACATGAAGGGGAAAGATTACTACCAATATTACTCCAAACAAGCTCCAAGGTTTGTTACAATGTTCAAAAGATAGAAATCAAGTCTTCAACACAACAAAAACTACAAATGAAGGAGGTGTCACTCTCTCCAATACTTGCTAAGAACAACTAAATAAAGATAACCAAACTAAAACTACTCTAAAATTTATTAACTAGGGTTTGAAAGGCAATGGAATAGTAAAGGCTTGGAGGAGATTGAACAAGTTTAAAATAAACCAAGGAAGAGATAAGGTTGTTGGAGAGGCTAGGATATATATATATATATATATATATATATATATATATATATATATACACAAAGGCGCAGGGGAAAAATCATCAATATATATATATATATATATATATACAAAGGCGCAGGGGAAAAATCATCAATATATATATATATATATATAATATATATATATATATATTATATATATATATATATTGATGATTTTTCCCCTGCGCCTTTGTATATATATATATATATACAAAGGCGCAGGGGAAAAATCATCAAATGGGTCAAAAATTACAAAATCTCCTGGGTCGCAGTCGATCGACTGAAACCCTGTCGATTGACTGCTTCATCCTCAAACGGCCCAATTTCTGTCGAGCAGTCGATTTGGGCTGGGTCAGTCGATCGAATGGACTAGCAGTTGATCGACTGCATGCCAGTCGATTGACTGTCATGGGTGCTCCCAGCTCGGTTTTCTCATTTTCCGCTCCAGACATCCGCCGGTTGTCATTCCTTATTCGTGCTATGTTCCCTTGCTTGTCTTCACTTGTTCATTTCATAGCGAGTCGATTTGAATGCCCTAAGTGTGCGCGAGTCCTTCTTGGTCATTCTACGACAAAAATATAAAAATGAGTGAAAAACTACAAAAATGTAATAAAAACCGTGCAAATGATAGAAAAAACCTAAACCTAACAAAAAACGGTCTAATCGAATCCTAGCACACATAAATGTAGCAAAACACATGCAAACGTGACATAAAAAGGTAATAAAAACACGTACAGAAATGTGTAAATCAACCACCCCACACTTAGAATGATTGCTTGTCCTCAAGTAAATTTCAATCTAGAATTATCCTCAACTATTGCACAATTAACCTAATTCGAGACGCCGCATGCTACAATGCTTGTTAGATCGATCAAAAATGACGACAAAGATGTGTTGACATAGAAAGTTTAGATCGACTCCGGAACCTAATAGTACTAGGTAACCCTCCAAGTCGGTCCCCTCGTCCTCGAAACTGTCGCTTCTTGGATGTTAACTCTTTGAAGAACTTGGTGGAATGCGGGCATGTTTTTGTATAATATCGAGCAAGGGAAGGTTAACATCGACCTTGGACAACATCTTGTATAATTCAAGAAATTGGGCTTCTCGCTTTGTTGGTCGGATACGGCCTCAAATATGGGGTCGGAGGTCAGTACGACGTCGCAGATTTGTGGGAGTCCTCCGGTAGCCTCAGTGTCCTTCGCCTTACCACTTGAAGAGAACATGTGTGGTCTAGGGATTGACCATGGGCTCGTTCAGGGTTTGCATGGTTAATTCGTCAACAACTTTGAGTGAAGGCAAGGGATCAACGTCGGGAAGAGCAACCTTGTTATTTACCACCTTCTCGCTTTGAAGAACCGTCAGAGCTTGAGCTTGAACTGGTTGACTAGGTAGCTTTCCTTTGTCATGGGCCCGCTTAAGCTCATTAACATCCATCACTATTTGCCCCACTTGTGTCTCTAAGCTTGCAAGCCGTTTGTTCAATTATTTGACGTAGCCCAAAAGTTCGGCCAAGATAGACTCTATGCTCGGTTGGCGTGATGCCGAATGATCTTGAGGAATCGTAAAAGGTGGTCATGCGTTAAACGATACTTGAGTATGCGGTTGTTGCATCGGAGGCCCGAGTTGATTTTGAGCATTGGACGTGTCCCTCCACCTAAAGTTAGGGTGGTTCCTCCACCCGGGGTTATAAGTTGGAGCATATGGATCATTTTGTTTTTGGGTCCACTTCGTTGGGGCTTGGTAACCTTGGACCGTGAACGCTTGCTCATCGAACTTACTCGGTTGCCCATAAACCATCGGGCACAAACTATCTCCATGGTTCATGACGACACACGTGGTGCATGTCTCCATCGAACCTGAGTAGGGCTTGGTGAGAGAAGCCACTTGACTCTCGAGGTCAGTAATCTTACGGGCCCACTCAAGCCCATCCTTCATCGACACTTCTTTGACTTGCTCCTTCTCTCCAATATACTCATCCGGTGATCATTGGCGGCCATATTAACGAAAATGTCATACAATTCCCTCATCGAGCGGCCGACAAGGTTCCCTCTGACGACGTTGTTCACCATGCATTTAGATTCAAACGTCAAGCATTTTGAGAAAATTAGTTCAAGAAATCACCAGTGAACCGATGATGAGGTCACTTGGTAAGATAGCCCTTGAATCGCTCCCATGCCTCGTAGAAGGTCTCGTCACTTGCTTGAAGAAATGAGGCGATCTTTGCTCGGAAGTCGGCCATCTTGTCTTGGGAGTAGTACTCTTCCATGAGCTTCTCAGTTACCATGTCCCAATTGGTGTTGGATTCGGCCGGTAATGTCATAATCCAATCGACCGCCTTATCCTTCATCGTATACGGGAAGCACATCTTGATTTGGATCGATGTGGACTCATTGGCACAGAAAACTCAACACGGTGTAGGAGAAAATCCAAAGGAAGTGGAGAGCATCCTCTTGCGGTAGGCCATGAAAAAGACGGGAGTCGGTTGAGATCAATTGGACGCAAGTCGTACTCGAGGGCCTCGATGATTAGTCGAATGCACGAGGAAAAGTCTCCCATGTATGGTCTCGACACCTCCTTGATGCTATTCGTCGAGCCTCCATCGGGGAGTGGCAAAAGGATGGCCACCTGGATCTTGCGCAGCATACATATTCTCATTGACAGCGGGCGCTCGTGGAAACTCTTGAAGAATCAGATTTGGGAATCGGGCGTGGGCCTAGTCGGATGCGGGAATCGAGGCTCCTTGGATGTGAGGAGCGGCGAAGTGGTGGCCTTGGTAATGTGGCCCTCGGTGCTTGAAATTGCGGTTAAAATTGATATGGTGGGCCATCGATGATCGGGCCTTGGTAGTGCGGGCCCGTGGAATTGGGTTCCTTGCGACGATGGGTTCGAGCGCGGGAGACTTGAAGTTGTGGATCGGGTGTCGAAACACAAGCACGGGATGGAGAATAAGGGGCCATGAAACTGGGCGTTCGAACTTTGGGGTCTTGGGTTCGTAAAAAACTATTTCCCCCTTGGTCGAGCGTCAACCCGTAAAGTGGGTTGAGAACCTTTTAGTAGTGGGCCGTGAGGTGATGATGCAGGCCCGATCGATGCTTTAGGTGGCGGCATGCTTGATTGTCGTGAGCGGTGGGGTGGGCGGCATTGGATTCTCGAATGAATTGGTCACCATTCGCTCTTCTATCACCCGGGGTAAAGGTTGAAATGGCAGGGCATCGAACGTTTCTTAGTTTCTAGCGGCTCGTGCATCTCGTCTCAACCTCTCGGAATTGGGCAAAAGTGGGGCGAACTCTCGTCTAAGTGATCACCTACCTTGCATACATAACACTCAAAAAAGGATTACGAGTATCGAATGTAAAGCAATAATCTAATCTAATCTACTAACTAAAATAACAAGAAGAGTAATTAAGAATAATTCCGAGAGTTGAAAACTTTTTCTCTCTCTAGAATGGAGATTTTCAGCCCCATGTAGCCTTGATGTTTCTTTTTCGAAATTCAATCTGCCGTTTTGCAGTTTGAGAGAATCAAAGCAGCATGTTCTCATGTTTTGAATTTCCTGTTTCTCAGCCTTGGTGTTTTGTAATCTGTTGATTCCTTCCTTGGACTTGTGGATATTTTCGAACAGGATGCTCTTTTGATTTGAATTTGAAAAAAAAAGTTTCTGATAATATGAAAAAACGAAGAAAAGGCTCCTTCCTCTCTCCGTATTTTTTCCGGACAACCCAAATCCCCGTCGGGCTCACGGCGTCTTTAAGTCGACGTCCGGCTGTCACTGCTCTGCTGGAGCCTCTTTCACAAAGACACGGCCTTCACACCACACCTCTCGCCGGAGAACTCTCGGCCGTACCCCTTCCTAGTTCCGCCGGCTTCTCGGCAGCTCCCCGGCCAGGCGGCTGCTATAACCTCACTTCCTCTGAATTTCACCGGAGTTTGTTCCCTGCTGTCGCGCTCCCTGCTACACCAGCTGCCGGCTTTCCAGCAGCTTCCCGACCAAGCGTTGGCACCGTCTCTCTCCTTGCCGCTTCAGCCGCCTGGGCTATCGACACACCTGGCCCCCACCATCCCGACACCTCTGTTCCCTGGCAAACCTCCTCCACTTCGCTGCAACCATCCAGGCCACCAACCATGCCTCTCTCCTTCATCTCCGGAATCAAACTTGGGACCCCTTCGACTGCCGATCCGTCTCCGCTGACTGTTGCGGTGCCGCTGCCACCCCAACCTCTCAATATATATCCTAGCCTCTCCAACAACCTTATCTCTTCCTTGGTTTATTTTAAACTTGTTCAATCTCCTCCAAGCCTTTACTATTCCATTGCCTTTCAAACCCTAGTTAATAAATTTTAGAGTAGTTTTAGTTTGGTTATCTTTATTTAGTTGTTCTTAGCAAGTATTGGAGAGAGTGACACCTCCTTCATTTGTAGTTTTTGTTGTGTTGAAGACTTGATTTCTATCTTTTGAACATTGTAACAAACCTTGGAGCTTGTTTGGAGTAATATTGGTAGTAATCTTTCCCCTTCATGTTGTGTGTTATTCTTGTGTTGTTGTAATTGCTTTTGTGTTGGTTATTTGATTTTTAGTTCATGTTTTTTTCATTGCATTTCAATTTCTCATTTCCATCCTCTAGCTTGTTATTTATCTTTAGGCAAAAACTCCATTGAAGCATCCATCTTGAAGCTTTTTACTCTTTATATCCAAACAAACATTTGGTCTTTGAAAGATGTATGAAACTTTCCTCTTTGATAAATTTGACTTCTACCTCTTTAATGCTCTTTAACTTCTTTCAAGTTTAAAACTTTGATTTTCCCTCCATTTTCTCTTTCAACTTGCTAGCTTTCTTTAATTTAGTAGCTTTGATTTATTTAAGGTTTTTAATTAGTGTTTAATTAATTTTCTCAAAACTAGTTATTTTCAAGCAAGCTTTAGTATTAAAAACTCAAACCCAAAACAAATGACTATTGCTTTCATAGAATAGACTAGTTTAATTGAGACTAACAAGAGATTAAGTAAAAACATTGATCCCCGATAATATCTATCCTTGAGAGACACGACTCGAAAATAACTCACCGCTCTACAATCGACTTCGTACTATTGTGGAGACGATTTCTAAACTAGAGTGTTAAGAAGTCTTCGATCAGTACCCATATAGTGTCTCAAAAGGAGTAGATTTCAAACTTGTGTGGTAATTGGTGTTGTACCAGAACTCAGCTAGAGCTAGCCACTTGACCCATTTTTTTGGGTTGTGACGCACCATGCACCTAAGGTAATTTTCTAGGCACTGGTTGACTCTTTCAATCTGACCATCAGTCTTGGGGTGATAAGCAGTTGATATATCCAACTGTACCCCCATCATTTTAAATAGCTCCTTCCAGAAAGAGCTGGTAAAAGTTTTGTCTATATCTGAGACAATGTGTAGTGGCAGTCCATGTAGTTTGTAGATGGTCTCAAGGAATAGGTTAGCCATAGTGAGGGCAGTGAAAGGGTGTGATAGGGTAGAAAAATATGCATATTTTGTTAGTCAATCTACAATTACTAGGATAACATCCTTCCCTTGTGATTTGGACAACCCTTCAATAAAATCCATAGAGATATGGCTCCAGACATACTTAGGAATAGGAAGTGGTTGCAATAGTACAGGATAACCCCCATGATCTGGCTTGTTTCTTTAACACACCTCACACTCCTTTACCCACTTTGTAACATCTGCCTTCATATGTGGACAGTAGAAACCCCTCTTTGTCCTCATGTATGTGCCATGTACTCCTAAATGTCCCCCCATAAGCAGAACTATGCATAGCTGCCAATATCATCCTCCTAAGATTCTGATCTTTCCCCACACACAGCCTTTCCTTATACCTTAATTATGAGATCTCCCATGATGGTGAAATCTGGGATGCAGTTGGTTCAATGGTGTTAACAACTACAACCTTACATTTCATCATTTGTGTAACTGTTAGCAACTTCCTTTATCCACTCTGGGGTAAGGGTAGTAATGGTAGAGCATTTAACTTCATTTGGATCTCTCTTTGATAATGCATCAGTTGCCCTATTTTTCAGCCCCTTCTTGTACTGTATCTCATATTCCAAGCCTAAAAATTTGGTTATCCATTTTTTTTGGACTGGTGTCATCGCCTTCTGATCCAACAGGTATTTGAGAGCTTGTTGATCAGTTCTTATTACAAATTCGTGTCCATGTAAGTAGTGTTTCCACCTTTGTACAGCCGTGAGTACTGCTAGGAATTCTCTTTCATAAACACATAGAACTTGATTCTTAGGACATAGCATCTTGATCATGAATGTTAGGGGCCTTCCCTCTTGCATCAGCACTGCACCTACCCCCTTTCCACTTGCATCAGTCTCCAACATAAATTGCTTAGAAAAATCAGGTAAAGCTAAGACAGGGGATGTTGGCATTGCTTGTTTGAGCTTTTCAAAGCTGATTATGCCTCTTCATCCCACCCAAGTAGGTATTTCCTCAAGAGATTAGTCAAAGGCCTACTCATAACACCATACCTCTTGATAAACTTTCGGTAATACCCAGTCAGCCCTAAAAATCCCCTATATTACTTTATTGTTTTAGGAGTAGACCATAGAACCATACTTGTTATCATTTGGGGATCAGTGGATACCCCATCTTGGAGATAATGTGCCACAGGTATTCAACCTCCTCTCTCCCAAAACTGCACTTGCTACTCTTGGCATATAACTGGTTCTCCATTAGTAGTACTAATAATTCCTCCAAATATCTCAAATGGTCTTCCCAACTTTTGTTGTACACCTCGATGTCATCGAAAAACACCAGGACACTCTCTCTGAGTTGTCCTCTATAAACTTTGTTCATGAGTGATTGAAAGGTGGCAGGGGCATTGCACAGCCCAAAAGGTATGACTAGGAATTCATAATGGCCATTGTGGGTGCTGAAAGCAGTTAGGAACCTATGTTCTGGCTTCATCAGGATTTGAAAGTAGCCACTCCTTAGATCAATTTTTGAGGAAAATTTTCATTTTTGGTCCACTATGTTGGCCACATTCCATAAAAGGTACGTGATGTTGCCATCATCAAACAACGTCTGCTAAGTTGGCCAATTCATCAAAAAATGTTCAAAAAAAAGCCCGATTGGGTTTTTTGCAACGTGGCATGATTCAATACTTTCTTATCATTTTTTAATTTTAAATATTAAATTAAAAATAAAAAATTGGGAAAATCTTCATTTTGGTCATTATATTAGCCACATTTCAGAAAATATACGTTAAATTGGCCATCATCAAATCATATCTGCTAAGTTAACCAATTTATCAGAAAAGGTCCAATAAAGCTTGATCGGTTTTTTTTTTCTAACGTGGTATTATTCTATATTTTCTTATCAATTTTCTATAAGTATAAAAATTAAATTAAAGATAAGAATGTGTTTTGCTCTCCCTTTTCTTTTTCTATTTTTCTTTTCTCTTTCTGTTAATCTAATTAATAAAATTTTAATCAATAAGAATTAATATAAATTATTTATAAATATAAAAATATAATATAAATATTAAAAAACATATAAAAAATATAGAAGTTTCAAAAGTCGTTTATAAGAGATTTTCTCATATATATTTTTATATATATTTTATTATTTTTTAATATTTATTTTATATTCTTATTATCTCTGAGTTTATTAATTTGTATTAATTAAAATTTTAATAATATAAAATTCATATAAATTATTATATTAATTTTATGATTTTTGAAGATCTATATTATGTTTATATATCTATCACTGATTTTTTTTTATTTCTTATTAACTAAGATTTTATTATTTTGATTAAAAGAAAATGAAGGCAAAATAGGTTCTTGTCATCAATTTAATATTTAAATAAAAGAAAATTGATAAAACAATATAGAATCATGCCACATCAGAAAAAAAAAATTCCGATCAAAGCTTTTTTGGCCATTTTTTGATGAATTGGTTAACTTAGCAAACATGATTTGATGATGGCCAATTTAACGTACTTTTTCTGGATTGTGGCCAATATAATGGACCAAATGAAAATTCCCCCAATCTTTTATTTTCGATTTAATTTTAAAATTAAAGAAAAATGATAAGAAAGTATTGAATCACGCCACCTAACCAAAAAAAAAGCCCGATTGGGCTTTTTTTGGACCTTTTTTGATGAATTGGCCAACTTAGTAGACGTTTCATGATGACCAACATCACGTGCTTTTTCTGGAATGTGACCAATATAGTGAACCAAAAATGAAATTTTCCCCAATTTTTGAGAAATACCTTGCTCCATGTAACTCATCCAGTAACTCATCAATCACAGGAATTGGGTAATCATGTTTAACAGTAAGCCCATTTAGATACCTGTAATCAACAAATAACCTCCTTGTTGTATCTTTTTTCTTCACCAAAATCAAAGGGGATGCAAAATGGCTTCTGCTATCCTGTATAATCCCTGCATCCAACATGTCACAGAGCCAATAAAAACGCACGAATCAAGGTAAGGGATCCGGTAAACTGAAGTACCAGAAGCCCTTTTCAAACAAAGACCAATCTAGAGATCCAATCCCTCATGGCACACTTTCACGATACACTTTCGAAATGAATGAATGTTCTTTTGGGAAAATGTAGAATAATACACCTACGAGACAGGCCTTTGTCTTTTGCCTCGGCCAACCAACACTAGTCTCGGTGCGCTAGTAGACCCGGAAAGAAAGGCAGGTTCAGTTTTCTTCTACGCCTGCTTCATTAACCAACTATTCAATAGCTTCCTTGTGGTCATATGTTGTCTTATATGGGTACTGATGTTTGGGAATACTCCCTGGTTTTAGAATGATTTGATGTTCGATGCCCCTTCCTGGTGGTAATCCCTTTGGCTCTTCAAAGACATCCTTATTTTTCTCTAATAATTCCCCCATGCCAGCATTAGGTTCTTGATCCTTCTTAGTAATAGTCATCCAGTAAACTTCTTCCACTTGAGCACACTCTTACTCATATACCAACTTGTATAGGGAGGGCCCAGAGATGAACTTGCACTCTGTTGTAGATGTTATAGCCTGAATCCTCACCATCTTGCCCTTTAATATGACTGTAAAAATCATTTTAGCATACTCCAATTCAATGGGTGTGCAAGACTTAAGCCAATCTCCCCCTAGAATGAGGTCACACCCTTCATTCTGTAACACCCTCAAAGAGTAACTGAACTGCTGGCCTTGCATTTCCCACCTTAAATTTTCCACACACTGATTACTATCCATCTTATGGCCATTTTCCACCTTTACTAGTAAGGGCTTCACTTAACTTAGGTGACACACTAACTGTTTTGCATTTCTCTTGAGTGAAGCTCAGAGTGCTACCTGAGTCAATCAGTATGTGCAGTTTGTCTTCCCCCAGCTTCCCAAACACCCTCATAGTAGTAACCCCATGCTCCCCTGATATAGCATTTATAAACATTTGTACCTCATCCACGAGTTCAGGTGTACAAGGTTTTGCCTCTTCTTCAGGTTGTAAGTAGGTGAGCTCCTCCTCTTCGGTTATGATCATGTAGTTTACCCTATTCTTGCACCTGTGCCCTGGTATAAACCTCTCATCACAATTGTAACATAAACCATTTTCCTTTCTAGCTGTCATTTCTCGAGTGGTTAGGAGTTTAGTTGGGGGGTTGGTGTGTAACTGTGGCTTGGTTTTTGTGCAACAAAAGTTATGTTATCTGTGTTTTTGTGTGGTATGGGATTGGCAATGTATCTGCTAGGACCCTTCGATTTCTTGGTGATGGCTTCTAGAGTAATTATCTGATTCCTGCCCAGATCTATAACTTGTTGTAAGGTATCGGGTTTAAACATGGTAATGATAGCATGTACTTCCTCTGATAACCCACTAATAAAGTTATCAACAAAATACTCCTCAGAATATCGTTGGTTGAGGATCAGCATGCAGGCTTTTAACTCTTCAAACCTCTCAACATACTTTGTATAAGACCCAGTATGCTTAAGTTTGTTGAATTCAGCAATGATATTAGCCTTCTTTAATTTCTCAAATATGGCTGATATGATTCTAAAAACTGGCCCCAATAAATATCATTGCAGCTATTGTTAAGATTATGGTACCATTGGGCTGCTCTACCCTCAAAATGCATAGCAGCTAGGGTCACTTTTTGATTATCTGGTATAAATGGCATCAACTTAAAATACCCATTTCATTTTAGTATCCATGACCTGGGTTGTGTTCCATCAAATGGGGGAATTCAATCTTTGGTAGGGGAGTAGCCATATGAGTACCTAAATGTTTTATTTGTGGTCTGTTTATGGGTGTAGTTAATGACCTAAAACTTGTATCACTTGCAGGTGTGGAGAAGGGCTTTCCCAGGATAGATTCTCCTTCATTATGGCTCTTTCCCTTGTCTGAATTGAGGAGCTGCATCTGAATATTTGCTAAGGTAGTTGTGAGGTGCTCCAGTTCGCTATTTAAATTATGTGTCTGTTCTTGAATATCTGACCGAATGTTTGAGATTTGTGCCTGTGTTTCTGAGTTATTGTCTGTTATTTGTTCCTGCAGCTTCATCTCTGATGCTTCTCTCTTTTGGGATTCAGCCTGCAAGATCTGACCCAAACACCTTTGAGCTTCCTGTAAATCCTTGAAATGTGTTATCTCAGCTATTTTCCGTAGATCGGCTTCTCAGTATACCAATTGTTAAGGGTAGGCTTGATTGTAGGTTTTTGTAATCTTTTTGTAATTAATTTTGGTGTAATTTCTTAGAACTAAGAAACTTGGAGAAGAAGTAAAGATAGGTCAGAGAAGAGACAAATAGAGGAAAAGATATGATTCATGTAGCTGCTTGCTTTTCTCCCGTGTTCACCATCCCACATATAACAAAATTGTGGTGGGACCACTTAATTTAAAATGACCAAAAGCACCCTAATTATAAAATAAACCCACACTTGGGCTTTTACTTAATAAAAATGATTAATTCATCCGACCCAGCAATAATTGAATTAATTTGTCCATCCAGCCCAACAGCGATGGCTACAACCCAACCCAACCTTCAGATCGATCCAGTTGTCTGTTTTCTTCCTTCTCTATTTCAGACATATAGTCACACCCTGTTTGTACATTTGTCAAGATCCCATTTTTATCATTTCCCTCTTCCAAATTAAGGTTCATCTCCGTCCCAAATCTACCTCCTCCCATTGTTACATCCATGTCCATGACAAAACCCTTGTACATATCATTTTAATTTTACCTGTAAAAGTTGTACTCGTATAAATAAGAGCAATAGTGAGCGTCGGGCAAGTGGAATGACAATGTAGTATCTTGTGTACGTGGTTAGGTATCATATCCTAAAGCGAATGGAACTTGCATGGAGGGAAACTCGTTATGGTCATAGTTAATGTCGGTCTAGGTTGTCCACTCCAAAACTCAAAAATCATTCTAGTTGGCATTTTAACTATAATCATGCATGAGTTCTTTATTTTCATATGCCATTTTCATTCATCGGGTTATAGTGTTCATTTCTCTATGTATAGGATAGTTTTTCTTAAGACAATCAAATAAACTAAGTTTGGGGGTGTTGATTTATAAATATTTATATGTATTTTTTATTTGTTTTTGTGTCTCGGGGTTCAATTGAATGACATGCGCGATTTAGATAAAGAAATACTCATATGTAGAAAAATCCATACGCTTCAACAATTAGTAACATTATATATGCGACGATATCCACTAGACCAGATATTGCGCATGTAGTGGGAGTAGTTAGTTGTGTTAAGAGAAATTTGGGTAAGCAGCACTGGGAAGAAGTAAAGTGGGTTCTTAAGTACTTGAGAGGTACCACAAAGAAAGCATTGTGTTTCGAAGGCAAATACATTAGTTTAGCAGAACATGCTAATGTAGATTTAGCATTAAGTGATCTTGATAGAAGGAGGATTGAAACTTATTATGTATTTAGTTTTGGGGGTACAACAATTTTTGGGATTCTAAGTTGAAGAAGGTTACGGCTGTAGTAATAGAGGCTAGCAAAGAGATGGTACGACTACAGATTTTTTGGTGAGTTGGGGAAAGGGCTGAAGAATGGTATCCTCTTCTGTGATATTCATAATTATATTTTCTTGGATAGAAATCCAACATTTCATTCAAGAACAAAAATGTTGACTTAAAGTACCACTACATACATTATCTCACGTGGGTGAAGATCTTAAAACTTGTGAAGATTCATGAAATTGTAAATTTCCTGCTGACATGTTGATTAAGGTAATGACCTTAGAGAGTTAAATGTATGCATGGTTTCAATTGGCCTTGAGATGAAGGCTTGGCGTTGCTGCCAGTTATGATTAATATTGAGAAGATATAGAGATGGCTACATTTGAGATCACGGTGGGTAGATTATTGGTTTATAGAGTTTGAATAACTATTAGCCAAGCCACGCAGATAACTATCTAACTCATTGGTGGGGGTTTGCGCAAAGGGTATTTTAGGAAGTTACCCATAAATTTGTAATTATGGTTTTCTTGTTATAAATATTCATTGATGTAATTGTAAACCCTATCAAAAAATAATAGTACAAAAATCATGAATTGTCAGTGACCCCACACGTAGTCACAATCATCCTTTTCCAAAGTGGGTAAACAATTTTCGTATCATGGTTTATTTTATAATAATTCTTCTTTCCATCATATTGTGTTAAGTTCTTTACATCCTGTGTCAAAACAAAATATAAGGGATAAGTATAAAAATACCTCCAACTTGTTTGGAAAAAAATATATATTACCTTCTTATCGCAAACATATCTAGAGTTCACCTTTTTTTTTTCAAATTACCTAACTTAATTCAAAATACGCTTAACTTATTTCAAAATACGCACAGTTTCTATATGGTTTCTAATTTGTTTCAATTGGTTCTTATTCCCTAATAATTGGGAAAGTGAACCCTGTCAAAATATGTGTTTTTCATGGTTTTTGATTTGTTTTCAATTGGTTATACTCCAATAATTGGGAAAATGAATTATAACAAAATTATTTGTTATACATGGTATTCAGTTTATTTTCAATTGCAATCCGTATCCTAATAATTAGAAATGTGAAACTTGCCAAAAACATGTGTTTTTACATGGTTTTCGGTTTGTTTCCAAATGGTTTCTGTACCCAAATAATTGAGCCTTGTCAAAATATGTATTTGTATATTGTTTCCAGTTTGTTTTCAATTAGTTTCTATACCCTAATAATTGGAGAGTTGTGAAAGTGAATTCAATCAAAACATGTATTTCTATATTATTTCAGTTTGTTTCCTTAGTTTCTATATCCTAATAATTGGAAAGATAAACATTTAAAAATATTTATTATGTTTATGTATCGTTTACAATTTGTTTCTATACCATAAATAATGAAAAGTGAACCTTGTTTTCTAATTTATTTTTGAATACAAGTTTTTCTCCACTTAAATACTAATTTAAAACAAAAATCTACACCCAACACATTTGTAGAACATGTGTTGCATAAGAGCACCTACATTAGCATTCATTTCCACCATTTAAATGCATAATTTCTGATTCAAGTGATTGTGGGTCATCTAGAGAATTATGGGGGGACTCACCCCATTCAATCAATTGAATGTCATTATCACACGTAAGGTAGACTTATTGTCAATTTATCATGTATTTATTAAATTTTAAAAATAAATAAAATCGAATGATTGAAATATGGGACTCACGTATGTTATGAATTTGAATGCTCAAATGAATGAATTAATACGAAAGTATATATAAAAGGGTATTAGTGAAATATTGATATGGAGACAATGTAGAAGAGAAAAAAAAATTGTGTTAAATGAATGAATAAATATGGATACTCTAGGCAACTTATGCAAAAGTGTGCACCAAAGTTCAAATTAGCACATCTACAAAGAACCAACTCCACCCGTAGATTCTAATAAAGCAAAAGGATAGTAACAAAGATATAACCTCAGGGTATCAAATTAAGATTACATAAAGTATCAAGTCCCATATCATATGAACTAGAATGCAAAAATGTAAAAATAAAAAAATAAAAAATAATAATAATAATAATAATAATAATAATAAAGGAAAGAACAGTTCACCTGTCGATAAACTTCAAACTTATAAACCGCGGAATCATTATAGATACACACCGATAGACGAGACTTGTGAAAGTTTTTATTATTATTGATGAGTCCAAAAGGTTGGACCACCAAATAAAGGGGGTACTACCTCAAAAGAGATCAGCGACCTGATACTGCTACCAAATACGTCACAGCGAACTTCAAAGTCTTCAATTACCCTCCGAGCGACCTCGCCTTTCCTGCAAAACAACGCCTCGAACGGGCCGGATTTTGAGCCCATTAAGGCCCTCCGACGCTTAAGTCAATAAGAGAAAAACACTCAACACTTCTCTTCTCAATAATAATGCAATATAATGATATCAACTTAAGAAAATAATGAGAGGCACTCGCCCCTTTATATAAAGATATGGGAGTCCCTCAATCTAGGGTTACCTTCTATAACCATAATTCCATTCACAATACAACTCCACAACCGACTCTCAACTAGGAATCTCTCCACATGCTGAGTTCCCATATACAATAAACCTCTCCGCAACAGGCCTGGGCCCTTTATACAGCCCACCAAAAGCCACATAACACAATCGCCTTAAGCCCACGGGCTTAACATTCATAAAACCCACACTCGAGCTCAAGTATACAGCTCAAAACACAAGAGGTCACGACCCTATATGGGAACTCATCCCCATATTACAGGTCACTACTTTACACAAACCAGCTCGCTCACTTTCCAAGGACACAATACAGCTCGCCCATCTCCCAGGAGGAACACCCTCTCCTAGAAATGAGGTCGCTTATCACAAATAACCTCATCAAATAAATAATATCATGTACGAACATTTTGATCCACATCAGCTAGTCCCCCATGTTCTAGCTGATTAAGGTACGAAATCAGGTAGGACATGTAAAAACACAATCAAAGAGCACAGCAACAATAATCAAATATAAACATGAATAAATCACCTCACTTTACCAATCCACAATTTAAAATCACAAATCCACATCGCCACTGCAAATTACCAGGTGCACCGGCGACCTGTGAATGTTCCTTCACAGAACCCATTCAATTTGAGACGAAATCATCACCCTATAAGAGACGACCTACAAGTACCCAGAGTAAATCCCCAAGAACGACCTGACACCATATTACCATTATTTTCCGACCTGAAATCACAACCTGACTCAAATAATTCCTCAAAACGTAATCATAAGCAACCCCAAAAGTCAAACCACGCTTTCTCCTTTACATCCCATCCTCATTTAAACTTCATTAAATGCAGCCTGACACAGTGTCGGGTACGTGTTGCTCCAATACTTTCTCGGAGTATGATAAATATAGTGGGCCCAAAATAAAAGTCCCAAAACATTCCTCGAATAAACCCTATTAATACCCGCTCCAATCTGTCCCATCAATTTTCCGCCTCCCAATATAAAACCCTTTTATCTTCTTCACTCACCATTTTACGTCATTTTAATCTCAAAAAATCGCCATTTTATCTGTAAAAAAGCTTTGTTAACCATCGATCGCTCAAGGATCTGCCAATCAGCTCATCACTCATCAACAACCTGCAGCTCGTCAAAAAATGTGTAAGTCCCTAGATCCCTTTTTTACAATAATATAATTACACTGTTGGATCTATAATTGCATTTGCTGAAATATACTCATTTTGTGTTATTCCCTCCCCTGAATGTGTTCAACTCATGATGAAATTAGCATCTCCAAACAATAACTCACAAAACTCAACCCTTTCTCCTGATTCTGATCCCGTCGAAAACCCCTTTATCATAGAAAAAAGACAAAAACAAATCCTACTGCCCTCCTCTGGCCTTCGTGACGAGCTAGAGGGCAACGTCAATTGGTCGGAGCTTCAAGACCAAACTAGAACCCACGTTGAGACCCAAGCCCTAATAAACAACATCCCCGAAACTCCATCCTCTTCATCACTATCCCCTGCACACATTCCAGAGGGTGTCCCTCTACCTAAAACTGCTGACCCCTCCCCTTGCGAACACTTTAGGGAGAATCCAGTGACCATAGCACACTCCCTCTCAATCGACGATCTACCCTCCTTGTCTCAAGCGACCAAAGAAATCAAACACAATTATTGGCTACTCCCCGACCCAAAGAAATTAAAGAAGTTTAAAAGGATTCTTAATCTTCCGGAGACCGCCAAGATGGTCCTGCCTGACAACCCGCACGTAGACCCTCTGCGACCTCCGCCTAACCACATCACCCTCTTCGACACCTTACTAGTAGTAGGGTTCAGATTTCCAGCCCATCCCTTCTACATCGAAATCTCCAACTTGTACAACATTTCCCCTTTACAACTAACTCCCAATTCCATGAAGTACCTGGACGGGTACCTCTTATTATGTGAATATTACAACACCCAGCCTAACCCAGGCTTCTTCCACTTCTGCTTCCAAATAAAATACCAACAAAACTCCTTTTATCTCTCCTCTCGTTCAAATCTAGCTCGCTTTTTAATAAATCCCCCCAAAAAAGTTCCTGAGTGGAGGAAAAACTTCTTCTTCATTCATAACACCGAAGACTGGCCCTTCATAACCGAGCTACAAAATCGTACCCCCAAACAATACAATCCGCCTACCTTCAAAGAATGCCCTCGTCTGTAAAAAAATATTCTGATCAGCTCGCGGAATGGAGCAAACGCTCTTTCGATGTGGTGCAACTCACCAGTCGATCCGACATGTTCCGTTATGTGGGCATTGACTCTCGCCCGATCGAGCCAGCATATGCCATCACTGAATCAGACTTTGGTAGGTGTTTTAGGTCTTACAATTGCACCGTATCTCACATTGCAAAAATCTGAACAATAATATCTTTGTGTTTATTACAGTTGCCTTTGTCAACACTTGCACCGCAGCTCGCTCCGAGGCAACCAAGAAACCATCCGCCTCACAGCCCACTGCTCAACCCACACCTCCTGCCGTCGTGAACCAGGCCTCCAATGTGGTTGTCGACGAAGATGAAATACAACTAGTGAGGCAATCCATCAGCAAGGGCAAACGACCTCTCCAACCCATACCTGAGAGCCCAGCAGCGAAAAACCCGAGCTCGCCAGAACAAAAGCGTCGTCGCCTTAGGAAAGGTCCCGCGATGACTTCCGCTGGATCAGATCTAAGCAAGGTGCTGGCGAAGTGCGAAAAAGAGGCAGACATACAAACCCTTCTCAGCGAGCAGGCGACCAAGCAGGTATATTCAAAAGAACCATCCCCTCTAATTATGTTTAACTCTTATGGACACTTACCAAGTAACCTTATACAGCTGAGCCCCCTATTCTCCAAAGCTCGCCAAAGAATTAATAGCTCGCTCAGCAGAGGGAGAACTACAAAACACGTGCGACGAGCTGACCGTACAGACCGAACAACAAACCCAGCAACTCTCGTTAACCCAAGGGGAACTAGATGGCGCATACAAGCTGTTGAAAACCCGCGAGGAGGAAATAACCATCTTGCAGAGCCAGGTAAACAGTCTGAAAGATGAGTCGGCTCACAAGGACAATGAGCTGAAGGATGCCCAGAAACAAGCTGAGGAGCTCAAAGGTGCACAAAAACAGGCTGAACTGCAGATTTAAAAGCTCCAAGCTCAAGTGGAAACAGCCCGCGAGGAAGGCATCTCTGAAGGTTGGCGGACTTTCCTTACCAGTGAAACTGGTAGGAAGTTCATTGACGCTTACCGACAGGAGCTGGTGGAGGCCTATGAGAAATCTTCTATCTATTTTGGGGTGATGGCCGGCGGTGCTATTGAATGGCTCTCCAAGGCGGCCGATATGATAAAGGAGGAGGTCGCTGTGCTAAACGTCACCTACACCCCCAATGTCAAGGCCCCCATCGACAGGTTAACACCTTTTAGCTGCTATAAAGGCGACTGGACACAGTCCATCTATGCAAAGTGGTGGTTATCCTGTCAAAGCCGAGCTGCTCTGTCCGCAGGGGTACATGCTGAGCTGGAGACACCTCTGGATGACCTGCTACCTGAACCAGCATTAACTATCACTTCTGCGCCCGAGCTAACCATCACCTCTGAGCCCGAGTTAACCCTCACAAGTCCCCCTGTTACGGCCTCTGCCACTGGAAAAACTATTTAAAACATCTATCACTTTCTAGCTCGCAACTTTTGTATGAACAGTTTATCATTTGTGCTTGTTATTTAATTTATTAACTCCTGGTATCCACACAACTGTTTTAACTCTCAAGACATAACCCTGTAATAAAAATCCTCAAGGATAATAATCATATAGTAAACCATAGGATCCCAGTCAGATCGCAAACATAAAAACACATTAGCTCGCAGAAAAACACGTATTTCAACAAAACTATCCATCACAGCTACGTAATCATAAAGAACAAAACAACTCGCCCAACTTTATTCATTATATTACTCAACTTTCTGAACAACTCGCGGGAGAAGTGCCCTACAATCCAGAGTTACCTTCTCCAGCCACAATATGTAAAAACACAACTCTTACTATCACCTTCTCCAGCCACAATATGTAAAATCACAACTCTTACTATCTCGCCTGGTCGGGAGAAGTGCCCTCCGGTACAGAGTTACCTTCTCCCGCACCACAAATACTTACAAAAACACCTTCAAAAGCTCGCCTGGTCGGGAGAGGTGCCCTCCGATCCAGAGTTACCCTCTCCCACACCACAAAACACAACACTTGCCGCAAACACACACTTTCAACCAATCACAAGGTCGGGAGAGGTGCCCTCCGGTCCAGAGTTACCCTCTCCCACCACAAAAACACTTACAAAAGCACCACCCTTTACCAACTCACCTGGTCGGGAGAAGTGCCCTCCGGTCCAGAGTCACCTTCTCCCGCCCCATAAAACACAACACTTGCAAAATCTTTCACCTCATCTCTTCCATACGAACTTTCTACGGGAGAAGTGCCCTCCAATCCAGAGTTACCTTCTCCCGCAATCCATCTTCTACGCATAATACTTTTTCAGATGGCACACGTTCCAGCTTCGTGGTAAAATCTTTCCCTCTGCATTTTCGAGTATATATACACCTCCTCGCAATACCTTTATTAACTTAAATGGCCTAATCCAATTTAGCTCCAATTTCTTAGTCATTTTCAAAGCATCAGCTCTCCTCCACACCAGGTCGCCGACCTGGAAACAACGATGCTTAACCCGCTTATTAAAAGCAGCTTGTACTCTTTGTTTATAATGTTCAACCCAAGCTGCAGCTTTCTCTCGTATCTCATCAATTGTCTCGATTGCTCCTCGAGCTAATCTTTCGTTCTCCTCCACGCTAAATGTCATCAAACGTTGCGATCCCCCAACTATCTCGGCTGGAATGACTGCATCCATCCCATAAACCAAACTAAACGGCGACTCCCCTGTGGTAGTTCGGGGAGTCGTTCGATAGGCCCAAAGGACAGACGCGAGCTCGTCTTCCCACAGTCCGCCCGCTTTCTCTAATCGCAGCTTAAGTCCTTGCACAATTATCCGGTTAGTAACTTTCACCTGCCCATTAGTCTGTGGGTGCGCCACAGAAGCGAATCGCTGCTTCATCCCCATATCTTTGCACCACTTCTGCATTTTTCGCCCATTAAACTGAGTTCCATTGTCCGAGACTAACACTCGTGGTACTCCAAACCTGCAAAATATGTTATCAAAAATAAAATCAATGATGTGTTGCTCGCTTATTCCTGTGACAACCTCGGCCTCCACCCACTTTGTGAAATAATCAATAGCCACCACCAAATTTTCTTTATTGCTTGGAGTCTTTGGGAAAGGACCCACGATATCAATTCCCCATTGTGTAAACGGGCACGGCAAGTTCATGACCATCATCTCCTCAGTCGGTATATGAATAACCGGAGCATGCATTTGACACTTTTTACACGTCCGAACTAGCTCGCCAGCCATAGCCTTCATTCCAGGCCAAAAGAAGCTTGCTCGTAACGTAATACCTAGTAACGACTTTCCCTTTGCATGATCCCCACAATTCCCTTCGTGCATTTCTTTCAAAACCTCCGATCCACGCACTCTAGCTAAACACTTCAGAAGAGGTCCAAATCGCGACCTCTTATACAGTTCTTCATTTATTGCACAAAAACGAGCTGCAACTCTGGCCTCTTTCGTTGTCAACTTCTCTGCACCTTCCTGCGCTTTAAGAAGAACATCCCATATGGGCGCGCGCCAATCATCCTTATCCTCAATCTCCATAACCTCTTCTCCCTTTTCTATGCTACTATTGCCCAGCTCCATCAATGTGATTCTCCGAGTATCACACGTCCCTAGTGCTCCTACTATCCGAGCGAGCTGATCCGCCCATGTATTTTCAGCTCGCGGCAGATGTTCCAGCTTGAATTCTTCAAAACGAACCACCTCCTCTCGTAATTTACCCAAATACATCGCCATGCGCTCTTCTTTAGCCTCAAAGGAGCCATCAAACTGCCGAGCTACTAACTGTGAATCTGTATATGCCCACAACTTGCGCGCTCCCAGCTCGTCTGCCATTTTAATTCCTTGCAACACAACTTCATACTCAGCCTCATTATTGGACGCCTTACACCCCAGTTTGATCGCAAACTCCAAATTTTCTTCGTCCGGGCTAGTTAACACAATACCCAGCCCTGCTCCTGACGCCGTAGTTGACCCATCTGTATACATGGTCCATGCTTTTACTTCTTTATCTTCATCAACCTGTCTCGTCATTTCTTGTAGAAAATCTGCTAACACTTGCGCCTTGATAGCCACCCTTGGCTCATAAACTACATCATACTCACTCAACTCCACGACCCACTTCACTAACCGCCCTGACACATTCGGATTACCCAGAACTTGTTTGAGAGCCAGGTTAGTACGCACTTTCACTTTGTGGCTCAGAAAATAAGGTCTCAACTTCCTAGCCTTACAGACCAACGCAAAACCTCGTTTCTCCAGCTCGGTATACTTCAATTTGGCTCCCCGCAACATCCTGCTAATGTAGTAGATAGGTTTTTGCATGCCCGCTTCTTCCCTTATCAAAACAGAACTCACGGCGACCTCCCCTACAGATATATACAATATCAAGTCTTCTCCCGGCATAGGTTTGGTCAATAATGGTATTTCTGCCAAGTACTTTTTCAACTCCTCAAATGCATCCGCAGCTTCCTTTGTCCACTCACACCTGGACCCTTTACGAAGCGCCCTAAAAAATGGGACGCCTCTCTCCGCCGACCTGGAAATAAAACGACTAAGACCTACCATCCGGCCTGTGAGTACCTGAACATCACGCACCGTGCGAGCACTACTGCAGAAACAGGATACGAAGGCGCCTGATTAACGGCGGTTCTGGGAAAACCGCCGTTAAATATGTTTTAACGGTGGTTTTCTGAAAAACCGCCATTAAATCTATATTTTTACGGCGGTTTTTTGATAACCGCCTTTTGATTCCTTTATCCCTACGGCTCTTTTATATGAAACACCGTAAAAACCCCAACATTCGACGTCGGTTATTTGAAAAACCGACGTAAAACTGGATTTCCAGCTAATTTTAACGGCGGTTTAAAAATAACCGCCGTAGAATGTATATAAAATAAAAATATAAATCACAATTAAAAGGCCACGTCATGGATCCTAGTACTTGTTGATCTACTGATCTCCACCGTCCATTCAAAACAAATCTCTTGGATCTCGACCGTCCATTCAAAACAAATGTATTGACCCTTCCTTCTTCTTTCCTTTTCGTCATTTTTCCATACATCAGAGCCCACTACCAATCCAAGGACTCCCCAGTCAAAGCACCGCCTACAATTCACCAGGTGCCGGCGCCGCCACATCATCGAACCACCCAGTTGAGGTGATAGGCCGAATCCGAGATCATCCCGAACTCAAAAACATGCCCAACATTATTAACCCCTCATCCCTACAGATCAACGGATACGGCAAATTTCTGAGAGTCAAAACCAAAATTGGGTACCGAGATTTTAGTCTCGACGGGGTTTCGCTTTCGGAGGAGGACGATCTCGAGGGGTTTTATCAGAAATTCGTGGAGTCGAGGGTTAATGGTGTGAAGGTTGGGCAAAAATGTACGGTGATGATGTACGGCCCGACGGGCTCGGGGAAATCCCACACCATGTTTTGGGATTCCCAATGCACCCGGAATTGTGTACAAATCCTTAAAGGGTATTTTGGGTGAAGGGGTTGACGAGGATGGAGAGAGATTGGGTGTTGGGACATTTGTTCAGGTTACAGTTTTGGAGATATACAATGAAGAAATTTACGATCTCTTGTCGTCAGCTAACAATGGAGGATTTAATTTCGGATGGTCCAAGACTGGTTCCGCATCAAAGGTAAAAAATTCTCTCCTTTGTTTAGTTTCTTTGCGGCTGAGATTTGGATCGATTTTAGCCTTTTGTGGAGTTGTTTGTTTTGATCATGTGAAGAAACTTATCTTATTAGGAATAAGGTTACATAGTACTGTGGACTTAGAGAGTGTTTGAAAACTCTAAAAATATGTGATTCTCAGCTTCTAGCACAAAAATATGAGCATTTTTACAGTTATAGAAGAAACTATAAAAAGTCCAATTTATTTGTTTTTGTTAAGTTTGCAGACACTCCCTTAACACGGTTAGATGTTGATTGTAGAGATTAATTATCCTTTTGGGTCTACATTGCTTCTTGTTGTTGTTGTTGAACTTTGCCTACAATGCAATTTACTTTTGTGTAATAAGAAACAACCCTTGTGGCATGAAGTGTAGACCAAAACATGGATTTATATGTTTCAGGAGAAATTAGAAGTGATGGGAAAGAAGGCGAAAAACGCAACCTTTATATCTGGAAACGAAAGCTGGAAAGATACTGAAAGAGATTCAGAAAGTGGAGAAAAGAAGAATTGTCAAAAGCACTCTTTGCAATGAAAGAAGTTCGAGAAGCCATTGCTTGGTAAAAACTTATTTTGATTGTCTGAAATGATTTCAAAATTATATAAAATCCACTTACGAAAATCCCTTTTTCCCGGTTCGCAGATCATTGTTGACGTTCCAACTGTCGGAGGACGGTTAATGCTCGTTGATATGGCTGGTTCGGAAATATCGAGCAAGCTGGTCAGACTGGTTTTGAAGCAAAGATGCAGGTACATTTTATTGTTCAATTCCATTTCTGAAAGTATTGTATGATATTTATTTGATGAACACGAACCTCAGCACCTTTTTCGTTTTTGCAGACTGCCAAAATAAACCAAGGCAATATCGCCCTGAAAAGAGTCGTTGAATCGATTGCAAATGGCGATTCGCATGTCCCATTCAGAGACAGCAAATTAACTATGCTTCTACAGGTATCTCCATAAGTTGTTTTTATATTTATTTTTAGTTTTTATGAGTTTATGAATCATGAAATATTTCTGAAATTAATTTGACTTTTTTTATACAGGATTCGTTCGAGGACGATAT
>BMAC01000048.1:1746385-1780546 GCA_014905375.1 Phtheirospermum japonicum | reverse complement strand
AGATTCAGAAAGTGGAGAAAAGAAGAATTGTCAAAAGCACTCTTTGCAATGAAAGAAGTTCGAGAAGCCATTGCTTGGTAAAAACTTATTTTGATTGTCTGAAATGATTTCAAAATTATATAAAATCCACTTACGAAAATCCCTTTTTCCCGGTTCGCAGATCATTGTTGACGTTCCAACTGTCGGAGGACGGTTAATGCTCGTTGATATGGCTGGTTCGGAAATATCGAGCAAGCTGGTCAGACTGGTTTTGAAGCAAAGATGCAGGTACATTTTATTGTTCAATTCCATTTCTGAAAGTATTGTATGATATTTATTTGATGAACACGAACCTCAGCACCTTTTTCGTTTTTGCAGACTGCCAAAATAAACCAAGGCAATATCGCCCTGAAAAGAGTCGTTGAATCGATTGCAAATGGCGATTCGCATGTCCCATTCAGAGACAGCAAATTAACTATGCTTCTACAGGTATCTCCATAAGTTGTTTTTATATTTATTTTTAGTTTTTATGAGTTTATGAATCATGAAATATTTCTGAAATTAATTTGACTTTTTTTATACAGGATTCGTTCGAGGACGATATGTCCAAGATTCTGATGATATTATGTGCGAGCCCGGATCCGAAAGAGTTGCATAAAACGATTGCCACCTTAGAATACGGCGCAAAGGCGAAATGCATTGTTCGAGGTCCTCACACTCCTGTCAAGGACAAAGCTGTTGAAGACTCTTCGTCGGCCATGATTTTAGGATCAAGAATAGCAGCTCTTGACCAGTTCATCTACAAGCTGCAGGTGGAGAACAAAGTAAAGGAAAAAGAGCAAAACGAGGCGTAGAAAGAGCTGAGGAGGAAAGAGGAAGAAGTTTCTCAGCTGAGGGCTAAACTTGCTTTGGTTGAAGGACGAGCGACCGAGGAAGAGATAAATTCAAAAGTAAACGAGCGGACGCAGAGGCTGAAAAACGAGCTTGAGAAGAAAATATCGGAGTGTCAGAAAATGGCGAACGACTTTCTTGAAATGGAAAGGTGGAAAATGGAGCAAAAGATGCTTCAGCAGCAACGAGAGGTCGAATTGCTGAGGCAGCGTTTGGAGGATATCGAGAACGAGCTCCGTCATAGTGCTATTCTTACCATTATGATAAGTTTCTCGATTTATATTTGTTCGTCGTGGCTTGAACTAAACTTTGTACTTACTCATCGTTTTAATAGAAAATATGGTTTATTTTTACTGAGAGTATTATTTTTTTATAATTGTATTTGCATTTAATTTGTATTTTTATTTCTTTTTTTTTTATTTTTTTAACTACTTTCTAGAAGGTATTTCCCAGAACCGTCGTAAATTGTCTGTTCTGGAAAACAGGCTTTCTAAGGTATATTTAGAAAACCACCGTAAAAACGCTGCATTCTACGACGGTTCAAAAACCGCCGTTAAATCCCATAAAAACCGCCGTTAATTCATGATTTTTTACGGCGGTTTTTAAAAACCGCCGTAAAATTTAACGGCGGTCGATATAAAGGCGGTTCAAAAAACCGCCGTTAAAAGCTCGAAAAAACCGCCGTTAAAGTGCTGTTTTGCAGTAGTGGAGGATGTGACATCTCCAAAACAGCTCGTACCTTCTCCGGGTTAACTTCTATTCCTCGCTCGGTCACCATATAGCCCAAACTTTTTCCAGATCAGATGCCAAAAGCATACTTCTTTGGATTTAATTTCATACCGTATTGCCTTAGTATAACAAACGTCTTTTTTAAATCGTCCACATGAGATTCTGCTCTTTTACTCTTAACCAGCATGTCATCGACGTACACTTCCATGGTGGATCCCAGCAAGTCTTTAAACATATGGTCCACTAACCTCTGGTAGGTCGCTCCTGCATTCTTCAACCCAAAAGGCATGGAGACAAAACAGTAAGTACCTGTGGAAGTAACAAAGCTAACTTGGGGCTGATCCTCTTTTGCCAAAGGTATTTGGTGATACCCTTGCGAAGCATCCATCATGCTCAACAGCTCGCATCCTGAGGTAGAATCTACCAACTGATCAATTCGCGGCAAGGGATAATGATCCTTGGGACAAGCTTTATTCAGGTCGCGGAAATCCACACACATCCTCCACTTTTGAGCCGTCTTAGGCACCATCACGACATTACACAGGTACTCAGGGAATTGAATCTCCCTTATATGGCCAGCTTTCAATAATTTCTGTACTTCTTCTTCAATTACCCTATCCAGCTCTTGCCCAAAATACCTCCTCTTCTGTTTCACCGACCTCGCTTCTGGATCCGCATTTAAGTGATGTTGTGCGACCTCCGGGGACACCCCTGTCAATTCTCCATTCCCAAACGCGAATACAACCCTGAACTCTCTCAACAATTTGATCAGCTCGTTCCTTAATGTATTAGGCATCAGGGTCCCTACCCTCGTAATATACTCTGGGCGGTCTTCTTCTAAGTAGATCTCCTTCAATTCTTCATTCGGTTGGACAGAGTTCTCCTGCTCTTTCACTTTCTTTGCACTAAGCACTCCTTCCGGTTGATCATCACCCCTCTCGCATTTATTCTCCAACAACCCTCTCCTGACTGCCAGCTAATAATACGATCGTGCGACCTTCTGTTGTGCGATGACTTCTCCTACTTTGTCACCCACCGGATACTTGATGCTCATGTGATAAGTTGATGTTACCGCCTGAAACATGTTAAGAGCAGGTCGCCCTAATATAGCATTATAGGCCGACCTTCCACGAATGATTAAGAACTTTAAACTCTTCTCCACTCGTACTTCATCTTTTCCCAGTACCACCTGGAGCATCATCTCGCCTTCAGTATTCACCTGCGCCCCATTGAACGCATATATGGGCGTATTTACAGATCGCACCCTTTTTTTCTATTTCCATCTGCTCCAGACAATTTGTATATATGATATTCACCGAACCTCCATTATCCACGAAGATTCTACCAACCTCGTACCCTGCAATTTCAGCCTCAATCACCAATGCGTCATTGTGATCCTCCTGAAGCCCGCGTCGATCACTTGGGCCAAAGGAAATAATCGGCCCTACAACCTGTGATTGGCGACTTACACTAGCAACCTCCCACGTTCCTGAGCGAGCTGACTTAACATGCCTTTTACGCGCATTATTAGAATCACCATCTGTTGGTCCTCCCAAAATCATGTTTATCCTTCTTCTATTCCCTCGTGGGCCATCGTGTCCCTGATTTCCTTGTTGTCTCGGTCTTGCGACCTATTGTTGGGGTGGACCTTCTGGTGGTGGTGGTGGAGGTAGCGCCCGCCCTTGCTCCTTCGGTTCTCTCTCTTTATAGATCACCTCTTTCAAATGCCCCGCCTTTATGAGTCTCTCTATCTCCTCCTTGAGGTGCCTGCACTTCTCGGTGAAATACCCGTAGTTGTTATGAAACAAACAGAAGGAGGTAGTTCTGGGATGAGTAGGGATAGGTGTGCGATCCTCTGGCCATCTTATAGCATCAGGTACCAAACGCTACATAATACCGAACACTCTAGCTTGCGAATACGCTAGTGGTGTGAAATCCTCTTCTTTCCAATCTCGCATACTCTCTTCTGACCTTTTACTAATCCCAGAGCTCGTGCTCAGGAGTCCACGCGCTATCCTTCTTGGTTCTCTTCGTAATTCTCTTCGAGGCCCGCTATCAGCCTTATCTACAACCTCCCTGCTAAAACGTGCTCGATGATCGTCCTCAGCCTCTTCCACTTGTACATACTTATGACATCTTGCAAACACCTCATCGTAAGCTCGCGCCTCTTTCTTGACCAGCGACTTGCGCAAGTCCTCCCTTCTTAGTCCCTGATGTAAGGCTCCGGCCTTCATCTCATCAGTGGCAGCGGGCACCTCCAGAGTAGCGCTGGTAAATCTATTAATATACTGCTTCAATATTTCATTAGGTCGCTGTACCATAGTGAAGAGCGACTGCGCTGTTTTCGCACTCTGCCTAACACTAGAAAATTGTTTCAAGAAAGCAGCCCGCAACACCTGATAACTGGTAATTTTTCCCCGCGGGAGTTGGTAGAACCAATTTTATGCGATCCCCCTCAAGGTCGACACAAAGGCTTGACATTCCACGGCATCCGTATAACTATGCAACAACCTTGCATTCTCAAAGAGCTGTAGATGCTCGACTGGATCCGTCACTCCTCGATATTGTAATTCCAAGGCCTTATAACTCTTAGGCATTGCCGCATGCATCATATCTTCTGAAAAGGGATGTCCTTCGTCTCCATCAAATTTCTCTCCATCCATCTGCCTTTCTAATTTCAATATAGCCTCTTGAAAATCTCTAAAGGCCTTATTATGCGGCCCTATCTCGCTTTCCCCCTTTCCTTCCTTAAACACATTACCACTCTTCTTGGTTTTCTCATGAGACTCACTACCCGTGTTGGAGGTCGGAGTCTCGCTTTCACTATTATATTTACTGTGCCGTCGACTCTTTCGCCTATAACGATCTCGCCTTACTTTCACTCCTTTCGCTCTTCGCTTACGAACATGAGAATCTATGGATGAGGTGGAACTAGAAGCATCCTCCTTTCTCCGCATACTCCGTCCTCTCTTACGAGACAGTCTTTTCGATATAAATTTCTCACCTCGTTCTACTTTTCTAACTGCCGACTCCTCCTCTTTCTTGCTCTGGGATCTACCACCTCTTTCCTTTCCAATACTCAGCTCACTCGCTAGGTACCTACGTAACTCCTCCTGTTTCTCCAGAGGCACGAAATCCATAAGTCCATCCAAAAACCCCTTTCTACTCTAACAGGGCCTATCCTTCAGTAAATCTTCCCCGTCTTTCACCTCTACATGAGTCGCCTTTTGCGCCTCCACCTCCGGTGTTTTTATCTCCACGTCTTCCGCTAACCCTTTTCCCTCACGCTTCTTGGGGGAAGGCGGTGGTGTGTTACCAGCGCCTTGGACAACTGGATTCGCCTGAGGAGGCGTTTTTCCATCTCTCGCCACGTCTTGTTCGTTAATGTCCGCCAGTCTATTCTTCTTGTTCTTCTTGTTGTTTGACAGAGAACCATAGTGTAATGTCCTCGGAATTATATTGTTATCCTTCATGTTGTTTATGAAATCTCTCACGCCTTTCGCTCAAGGACTCGATGTCCTCTTTCCCACAGACGGCGCCAATTTGATGAGTCCAAAAAGTTGGACCACCCAATAAAGGGGGTACTAACCTCAAATGAGATCAGCGACCTGATACTGCTTCCAAATACGTCACAGCGAACTTCAAAGTCTTCAATTACCCTCCAAGCGACCTCGCCTTTCCTGCAAAACAACGCCTCGAACGGGCCGGATTTCGAGCTCGTTAAGGCCCTCCGACGCTTAAGTCAATAAGCAAAAAACACTCAACACTTCTCTTCTCAATAATAATGCAATATAATGATATCAACTTAAGAAAATAATGAGAGACATTCGCCCCTTTATATAAAGATATGTGAGATCTCCCTCAATTTAGGGTTACCTTCTATAAACATAATTCCATTCACAATACAACTCCACAACCGACTCTCAACTAGGACTCTCTCCACATGCTAAGTTCTCATATACAATAAACATCTCCGCAACAGGCCTGGGCCCTTTATACAGCCCACCAAAAGCCACATAACACAATCGCCTTAAGCCCACGGGCTTAACATTCATAAAACCCACACTCGAGCTCAAGTATACAGCTCAAAACACAAGAGGTCACGACCCTATATGAGAACTCATCCCCATGTTACAGGTCGCTACTCTACACAAACCATCTCGCTCACTTTCTAAGGACACAATACAACTCGCCCATCTTCCAAAAGGAACACCCTCTCCTAAAAATGGGGTCGATTATGACAAATAACCTCATCAATATCACGTACAAAATTTTTGATCCACATCAATTATTATTATTATCAAATTTCAAACTCCAATGCAAAAATATAATCCTGTGTGTGTTGTGTGCGCAAATACAAACTTCACAGTTAAATCCCAAATAAATCAAATAAGAGTGGTGGGGAGAAGAATTGTATGATTTTCGTTTCCATGAAATTAATTGGAATATTTAGGTGAGACGAAGAAGTGGAAGTAACATTAATTCAGCGTTGGAAAAGTGAAAACGAGAATAAGAGAAGGATTCGAATGCTTGTTATATTTGTAGGATTCGAAATAAAGCCCATTTAACTCCAATTTCAGCCCAATCTAAAAACTAAAAATCCAATATATTCACGATTGGCCCAATATACAGTCTCCCAGAATTAACTTCATCTTCTTTCACTCGCACTGCTGCAAAATCTTGAAATCAAACCAGAGATGCTAATGCACTTGACTACTTGAGGCGTGAGGCCTCCAACATATGGCTATTTATACATAAAAGAAAAAAAGAAAAAGAAAAAGAAAAACCGCACATAATATACAGGGGAAAAAAACCAAGCACAAAGATGTTGCAATTTTTCGTCCATCGACAACGCATAATCAAGAAAACAAGTTTCATTTGTGTCTCCATCAAATCGCGCCAATTTTCCCATTGCCCTCCAGAAATTGAAGCCACAGCTGCAGAAATCAGCAAGATTTTGAACCACAATAGCTGGCAACATCTGATAGAATCCTCACACATCCCACAAAAACTCAACCCTAATGTGGTCCACTCAGTGCTTCAAAATACCCAATTTGCCATTCATCCCCGGCGCCTTCTTGATTTCTTCAACTGGTCGAATCAGCATCTGGGTACCCCTCAAATCCTCCATTCCTTTTCGATTCTTGCGTTGGTTTTGTGCAGTTCTAATCTCTATGCGCCTGCTATAGATGTGTTGAGCTCAATGATCGAGGCCAATCGGGTTTCGGTTTCTAATGTTTTAGGCTCGATTTTGAATCTCTATAATGGAAACCCAAGGTTTAGATCGATGCCGGTGATGTTTGAGCTGTTGATTGATGTGTATAGAAAAAAGTCAATGTGGGATGAGGCTGCTTTCGTGTTTTCGGTCGCTAAAGGTGAATTTAAGATCAGTTTGTTGTGCATCAATTCTTTGTTGAAGGATTTGTTGAAGTGTAACAGAATGGAGTTGTTTTGGAAAGTGCATGGTGAAATGTTGGAGAAGAAAATCGATTTCGATGCTTATACGTATGTTAGTGTTATTAAGGCTCATTGCAAAGTGGGAAATGTAAATGAGGCTAAAAGGGTTCTTTTCGAAATGGAAAAGAACGGTTGTGATCCGAACTTGATTGCGTATAACACTGTCATCAAAGGGTTGTGTGAGAGTGGAGTCTTTAATGAGGCCTTAGAGCTGAAGACGAATATGGCTGAAAAGGGTTTGGCTCCGGATAACTACACTTACGCTATATTTATCGATGGGTTTTTCCGGCACAAGAGATCTTGTGAGGCGAAGTCGATTTTGGTTGAGATGTGTGAAAGAGGCTTAAACCCTAATCATATTGCTTATACTGCCTTGATTAATGGGTTCATGAAACAAGGAGATGTTGATGAGGCCTTTCGAATCAAAGATGAAAGTGTTGCACGTGGAGTTAGGTTGAATTTGGTGGCGTATAATGCTATTATAAATGGTCTCTGCAAAGCTGGTGAAATGGAGAAGGGAGTAAGTCTAATAAATGAGATGATTAAAATGGGGTTAAATCCAGAAACTCAGACATACAATTATCTGGTCGAGGGTTATTGTCGAGCGCATAATATGGAGAAGGTTTCTGAAGTGCTGGTTTGGATGAAGGAGAGAAAATTGGCACCTTCAGCTTACACGTTTAGTTCTATAATCAACGAGCTAAGCCGGTCAGGCGATCTCAAACAAGCCAATATTTTATTGGAAAATATGACTGCAGGTGGTATAAAACCTAGTGTTATCTGCACGCCTGTTATAAATGGTTACGTAAAAGAAGGTAAATATGAAGAGGCGATGAGGATTTTGGACAATATGTGGGAGAAAGGCGTTTCGCCTGACGTGTTCTGCTATAATTCTATAATTATTGGTCTTAGCAAGGCAGGAGAGATGGAAGAGGCAGAAAACTGTCTCGTTGAAATGCGGAAAAAGGGATTAATACCAAATGAATACACGTTCGGGGCGTTGGTTTCTGGATTTACTGAGATAGGTAAAATGGAGATTGCGGAAAGTTATTTTTTAGAGATGATTGATCAAGGTATAGCTCCTAATCTTTACAATTATACTCATATCATCGATGGCCTCTGCAAATATAGGAATTTTACAAAAGCCTTTTCTATATTCAACCGTATGCTGGAAAGCCGTCTACTTCCAGATAAGCACGTTTACAGCGTTCTTATAATGGGTCTTTCAAAGAATGGGCAATTGATAGAAGCAATGAGAATTTTCTCCAAATTGTGTGAAATTGGGCTCGTGCCCGATATTTACACTTGTACTTCGATTATTTCTGGTTTCTGTAAGCAAGGGAATATGCAGGAGGCTTTCAGGCTTCTCGATGAGATGTCTCGGAAAGGTGTTAAACCGAACATTGTCACTTATAATGCCTTGATCGGTGGGCTGTTGAAATCGGGAGAGGTCGATAAAGCTAAGGAGTTATTTACTGTACTCGCTGGTAAAAATTTGTTACCAAATAAAGTAACGTACTCCACAATGATAGACGGGTACTGCAAGTCGGGAAATTTGGACGAAGCGTTTCGTTTGTTGGAAGAAATGTCTTTAAGTGGAGTTACGCCCGATGGGTTTGTTTACAGTTCGCTTATCAATGGATGTTGGAAACAAGGAGATATGGGTAAAGCTTTGTCTTTGTTTGATCTGACGGTCGAAAGGGGTCTTGCGTCCACGCTTACGTTCAACACAATGATCGATGGGTTTTGCAAGTCGGGAGAGTTGACCAAAGCGGTCGAGCTGGTCAAAGACATGGTCGAAAAGCAAATCATGCCTAATCATGTGACGTTCACGATCGTGATCAACCACTATTGCAAGCTGGGTAAAATGGACGAAGCCGAGAAGCTTCTTTTAGAGATGCAAAATCGGAATATAAAGCCGACAAACGTAACGTACACTTCCCTTTTACATGGGTATATCAAATTAGGGGAAAAGGCGAAAATGTTTGATTTATTCAAGGATATGGTGAAAAGGGGTATCGAGCCGGACGAAGTAGTGTATAGGTTGGTAATCGATGCGTATCATGAAGATGGAGATTCGGGAAAAGCGGTTAAGTCTTGGAATGAGCTTTTGGACAAGGGTGTATTTAGAGGAAAGATTAGTGAAATTCTCGTAGGAGCGTGGTGTGGAAATAGTGATATTTCGGAGGTGTTGGCGTTGCTCGACAAAATGAGAGAACAAGGGTATAAGCCCAGTATCGGTACGTGCGGTGTTTTGGCCTATGGCTTGAAAAGAGTTGGATATAAAGAAGAATTAGAAAAAGTTGTTGATGTTATGGTGAGATTTGGTTGGGTCCCTGTGTCCATGAGTTTAGATGAGTTGGTTAACCGATTTCAACGAGGGGATTTTGGAAGTAAAAGTGACCAAATAGCTTGTGAAGTTGCTTGTGAGGTTTAATGCTTACCGATAATGACGACAAGTTTTGCGACCTTTTTTTTTTTTTTTTTTTAATTCTGTCTTTGGGAAGCAACTGGCCAAATTGGTATGGACTCTTCTATAGCTTTTCTTTTTGCCTTTTTTTTATTTGACTTTCATTTTGTGTAGAAGAAGAAAGCTTAGGCTTTTTCATAAATAAAAAATCGCATTGACTAATCTTCTCTTACATTTCTAATCATCGTTCATAATCAACCACTGTTTTATCAAAAAAAAATCATCACATCAAATATCATGATTACATTTTTATTTTCAACTCCCACTCCAATGATCGAGAGGATATGCCCATGCTTCAGTGTTCAGTATAATTATAAGGTTTTACTGTATTTTGTTTATTAGGCAAATTGTAAAACTTGCGATAGTTTGGGGGGAAATGCAATTATCCCTAATTATAATTGAAAACATGCTATGTCATTGTATTGTAGCTTCAATCTAAATTTCCATCTGGCTATATTTTGGCTTTATTCTGTAGTCTTGGACTGGTTGCTAATTTCTACAAGTGTGCTCTGATATGGTTGAAGGCAACTCAAGAATAATATTTCTTTTGACAAAAACTTGTATACACCCGCCTATGGAGTACATTCCATTAGGCAAAGCCCAAATTTTATTTTATGTTTTTAGTTTTGTTTTTTTAGTTTAGTTTTTCTTAGGGTTTTTTGTTATTGTTTTGTGTTTTTAGGGCTCTTAAAGTTTTTTAGAATATTTAGGGTTTTTTTTTTTCGTTTTTTAGTTAGTTTAGTTATTTTAAGGTTTTCTAAATTTTGTGGTATTAATTTTTTTGTTTTGTTTTGTTTTAGGGAACCTCTCTAACGGTCAGGGCCTGACATGAGCTTGCCTCATTTCTGTAACCAGGAAAATCTTAATGATAATAATAATAATTTATTACTATGCACATGGGGAAAGTCAAGGGTCCCGCTTACTTATCTCTTATGGCACAAATCCGCTGACAAGATCACCGTGTCTGCACGCTTATTAAAGACTTTAATCTTTATCGTAAGTCTAAATTTCCTCTAAGTTGGGAGATTTTTGTGATACTGGTTAGGACAGAATATCCAAGGAAAGGAGTGATGTTGAATATACATGTTAGCTATTCGTAGTGACAACTTACACATGAAATGTTGGAGTTGGAGCATAGGAAGGAAAAAAAAAAAAGAATAATTTCACTTCATAATGATTGATCAAATTCATAAATGCATCTGTGCTTTCACCTTTACTATATCATTCCTTAGCTTAAATATAAAATTTGTTTTCTCAGGTGAAGCAAACAAGGGTGAAATTATACTTGTGTTTGTCATATTTTGAAGTAACATCAACTGTACAGACTGGTGACCATAAAACGGAGTTGCAGGTTGCTTTTTCAGTGAAGATCCAACGACCCCTTTTCTGATTTCAGGCGGATGAGAGGTATAGGACATTGATACAAAATTTAGAAAATGAAATAGCTTTCACAGTTGTGCTTCTTGTTTGCTGTATGAAATTTAAAGATGACATAAAGAATTGAGAGAAAAAAGGAGAGTTCATTTACAGGTCTAACAGAATTTTTCTGGGAGGATCAATGTCATCAACACCGGTCAGGAAGATTGAAAAGTCCGTGCATAAATTCTGAATCAAATGACAAATTCATCATCACATCAAGAAGCACTCTTGAAACAAATAATGTGTTTTCAATTATTTAGATTTTAGAAAATATACTACAATTATTCACTTTTTTATTATTAAGGTTTTAGAATACCAATATAAATTTTATAGGGTCATTCAAACCAAAGTGGGATGGCCGATTCAAAATTTCCGAAATCCTTCCCCACGGTGCTTATAGCCTTATAGGTTAGAAACCCTAAATGGGGCATCACCGGAATACCCTTGGAATGCTATGTATTTGAAAAAATATTATCAATATAAAAACCTTCCTCCTTTACATATGAAGTTCAAAAAGGGTCCCTCAAAAGCATACCAAGACCTTCTACCAAGAAAGGCAAATCCAAGAGGCCTTCCACCGAGAAAGGCAAATCCAAGAAGGCACACCCAAAGTCAAAAGATAGGGTTGAGGCGGGAGGCCAGAATATAAACACCCAAAGTAAAAAAGATAAAGGGTTGAGGTGGGAGCTCAAAATTCCACACCCAAAGTCAAAAGACAAAGAGTTGAGGCGGGACCCCAAAAACTCAAACACCCAAAGTCAAAAGACAAAGGGTCGAGAAATCCAAACGCCCAAAGTCAAAATACAAATGGTCGAGGTAGAAGCTAAGAATAAAGGACCAGGGGCTCGTCATGCTAACTAGTCGACCCCCTACCCCAGAAAGAATTCAAAATGATGGATCAAGGGCCCATCGCCAAGACGAACCGACCCCCTGTCCTAAAAAATAAAAAAGAGAGATAAGTCATGAGCGACTAGCCGATCTTCCTAGAAAAGTACTCACAAAAACAAAAGTTGGAACTGAAGTTCACTAAAGGCGGAAGCCTAGAAGAATGAAACAAAAACTCAGTCCATATCCTTATCCTCGTGTTCAGACGAGCCGACACCATAACGGCAGCCCCCGATCAAGAAGGAATATCTAGATTCAAGATAGGAGCATCATTCGGCAATACAATCACTTTGGTGATCCTCTTTGCAATACGTATTCACTCTCTGCAAGCGAGGCGTTTCCACGCTCCAAAGTCTCCTTATCCCGCAAGCAGATGACATACACTTGAGTCAGTTGCCTCTACTCCTCTTCAAGATCATAGATGTGCTTCTTCAGTCCATCGACCTCTTTACGGAAATGGTTGATCCTCTCATGGAGGTCACCCTTGATGGAAGCTTCTCCTAGCGGAGATCTGACACAATGCGTTAAGAGAGTACCACTCTACCCTAAAGGAAATGATTCTCCTCCTCCAAACCCAGGGAATTCTATTGGTTGACCTCGTCTCGACGCTTCAGTGCCTCGTGCTTCTATAGAAGCCCATTGTAGTCATTTTCCAAATCATGAAAAAGAAACTCCTGGTTGTCCGAGTTAGCCGACTCTGACATCTTGAAACTAAGGCAAGAAACAGGAGGGAAAGGAGATTGACCAGATGAAAATACACAAAAAGGAGTGATAAAGAAAGGGGAACTCCCCTCTCCATTTTATAGAGATCCAAACCGGCGTTACGGTACGAACCCCAATCAGCGAGAACTCCAAGAAACGTTGAAATAAATTTCGAAATTCAAAGAAAAAGGTGTCCTACTATCTTTGGACCTGGTCGAAACGATCACCATTAGCCAGAGAGACGAGCACTGAAAGAAAGAAAGAAAATGTACGGCAAGAGGATTCAAAATCAAACACGTTCCCTTATAAAAAAAATCTTTCAATATACCCACGATGGGGTGAAGGGAAAGATTGAAGTTAAACAAACAACTAGAACTACAAATAAAGGGCCACTAAGCAAATCCTAAATCATTTGGTTGCGGTCAAGATAATGGTTCTTTAGTACTGTTTATTCTATTGGACTTTCGCCAGCTTCACCTTGAGCTCGGCTTTCTCGTGATGGAGCTTTGCAACTTGCGCACAAAGCTCTATGGCAGACTGCGAAATCAATCGATCTCTCTCTTGAGCTCCGCCATCTTTCTCTGGAGCTGTGAATTCTCACTCTTCAGCCACAATAACTCGCGCTTCTCTTTAGCCTCGCTTTGGCACAGTTTATACACTGTTTGATAGTAATCTCTTAGCTCCTTCAGCTCGGCTTTCAAACGGGCAGCCTCCCTTGTGAGGTCCGCGTCATCTAGCATATTCCCGGTTATCGTCAGCAAGGGATGAACTCGCTCAATAGAAGGCAGACGAATAACCCTAGTGTCCGAAATGCTTGAACTAGAGGTTGAACTTAACATTGTCAAATTATTTCGGGAATAAAAATGAGAAAACATGAGAAAGCTCGAGAGTTTCTAAAAGAAAAAATGAAGGCAAGGGGGAGAAGAAACTCTTGTTATTTATGAATATGAGGGAGAATAGGAAATGATGGTTGTCAAATCTGAAAAGACACGTGGAAATAGGTGTGTTCGGAAAAGCCGACAACAATTATTAATTGATTACCTCGAAAATGGTCCAAAGCGGAAACTGAAAAGGTGGTGGTAGCCGAGGCGGATATCGAAAAAAAAATATTTGGTGGGACATCAACGTGATAATTTTATTTATTTATTCATTAAAATGATACTCAAAAAATTATCACATTACATCTCTCTACTTTCAACTTCGTTTTTTACCCGTTTTGGCAATTGTTCTCGAAAATTCGGTCGCTTCACTAAATTCACAAGTCTTCTGGCCCGCTGCTGGGTAGCGGGCCCATGGGCCCAACAAGATTATCCCCACGCAAATCGTATTCAAGCCCCAATTCACCCTCCCGCTGCGATGAATTCTCTTCCCTACCTTTCCCGTCAAAATCTGCAAAACCGGTGAACGCTTGGAATACTTTAAACCCGTTCAAACCAGAACACACAAACTCCTTCTCAAAATTTCTCAACCCAAAAGACGCTCGTTTTGTACAGTCTCCAAACCCACCCCGACTTTCTCACAAAATTTCCGCCGTCTCTATTACCACTCTGCCGGAGTCCGGCGAGTCCAATCCGGAGACAATCAACCTCTCACGACTCAACCTACCCACCCTTACGTCGAATTACACCAAACCTACTCCCAATTTGTACAAGGAAATAACGCCTGCGTTTCTATGCCCCGATCCCCTTTTGGGTGAAAATGGCGGATCCTCCTCCGGYGRCGCTCCGGCTCAATTACGCCTTCTCAAACCTTCGCCACCAGTTGCTTGCACTTCCCCAAACATCAATTTCGCCAGTCGCCCCCCAATTRAGCCTAATTCAAATCGAGGMRTCYGATCCCCTTTTGGACATTTTGGYGATTTTCCGGYCGGCGCACCTCCCATTCAATTCGRAGTGTACAATCCTACCCTACACCCAATTAAAGCTTACCCATCTCTCAATTTTAACGATTGTGACGTTTTGGTGCACAATTYGAATTTTCCCTMTGTCGGCTCTCCAGGTCTCTCACTCGAARAGAGAGAACACGCCRCCGCCTCYGCCGCCGTTCTKRTGGCCGGTATGAAGTCTGCCCCGTTGCCATCCGTAGTGCTATCTCCTCCTTCCTCCTCGCCGGGTCAGCCGACTGGTAGCTTTCCAGGCCCGACTTCAGACCCAGGTTCCTCGACAGCCCCCGCTCCGCCGAAATCCTATGCAGCAGTCGCTTCGACGGGCCTCTTACGCCCTTCCGCTGCCCTCGGTTCGGTTGACATGTCCCTCAAGGTTCCGGAGGCCACCTTCACTTTACCGGAACGGGCGCTAGCTTCGGCCGATTTCCGATTCGCTATTGTGGGCAAATTCTCTTTCGGCAAACCTCGAAATCAGGGAATTCGCTTGAAACTCGCCACTATGGGCTACCCGGGTTGCAAATTGACGTATATCAACTCTCGTCATGTTGTGATATGTGCCCGGGACGAACAAATGTTTTCGAAGTTATGGATGAGGAGGGAATTGATTTTCGAGGGCTTCCCGATTCGAATTTTTAAATGGGCCCCAAATTACGACTTCAAGAGTGAACCCCCGGTTGTACCGGTTTGGATTCGAATTATTGATCTTCCCCTTGAATGGTTTGAATTGGGGTCCCTTGAGACGGTCGCCAGCTTGGTGGGGGATTTTCTTAAGCCGGACGGCCCGATGCTTAGCAAAACTCGGGGAGATTTTGCTCGCGTTTGCGTTGGTCTCAATTTGGAAAAACCATTCCCTCGACAAATTGCCGTCCGATGTGGTGAAACGAGAACCGTGCTCGATGTCGTTTATGAAAAAATTCCGTCCTATTGCATGTTTTGTCGTCACCTGGGACACCTGGAAGCTCTCTGCTACGTGAAACACGCTGAATTGAAACCCAACAATTTTCCCAACAAATCTGCTGCTGCTTATTCTCCTAAATCTGCCGCTGAAAATTCTCAGTCGGGCCCGCAGCCAGGCCCTCAGCCTGGTCCTCACGTTGACTCCTTTTCTGTTGCTGATGATTTTCCAGCCCAGCCCGGCTGTGGCCCTCACGGCCTCACCCAAATCCATCTTGGGCCCGCATCCCTCATCCCACCTTAACTCTAGGCCTTCTTCACCTCCAGCCCACCGTTCGGGGAGCCTGGCCCGGTCCGTTTCGAGTAGCCCACTCTCGGCCCAGCCCGTGCCTCTCTCCTCACCCCTTTCGGCTAATCCACTTTCCTGCCCGATTTTCGACGTTACTCCTCTTGTTGTCATTCTGGCCGCTCCTCCTCTTCAAACCCTTCTTGCTAATGGGGTTGAAGTTGGTACCTTTTCTGACTCGGTGAACTTTGCCGGAGTTACCATCTTGCGAGATAATCCCGGTTTCGAGGATGAGCCCGAGCCCACCAGTTCTTTCCTCTACTCCTTACGAGGCACTAAAACCATCGTCAAGAAATGCTACCGAGCATCCCAAAGAAAGTCAATTGCAGACTCTTTTAGTTTTTGATTGGTCGTGTAGGGGATTCGACCCCCTTGACTTTTTTCATTTGATGACTCTTGGTCGTGTAGGGGATTCGGCCCCCCAGACTTTTTTCATTCTATGACTTTTGGTTGTGTAGGGAACTCGTCCACCCCGTATCTTTTTCTCCTTTTTTAATATATATTCGCACTTTAAAAAAAAAAAGGGTTCAGAAAATACATATTACTATTGTTCTCGTCGAGTTATCATATTTTGAAGTAGACTTACAATTGCATCATGCTAATAATAAAAAATAATTTTGTCTCTAGATATGTAACTAAAACAATTATAGAATATTTGATCTCTCGTGCTATTACATAATTTTTTACATACGTCATTTTGAAAAACACTTTTTTTTTTTACACTCGTCATCGTCACAGAAGAAGTAACACTAATTTCAAAAGAATCTATACTTTTGGAAAAGTTTAATGCTTTCTTTATACAAATTAAAGAAGACTAATTAAACAAATCATAATACTATTATGATTTCTAAAACCAAATAATGACTACAATTTAAGTGAATTAAATACCAATAGCAATAATTATTTCTTTACTTAACATGTTCACTAAGAAATTTTCAAGTGAGCAAATGCTAAAACCAATAAAGTATTTCCAACAATTGGTATAAATAATAAAAAAACCCTAAAATTTACAAGATTTGAAGATCAAGAACCATCAACGTTTAAGTTAAAATCTCCGTGAAGTATCACCAAAAGAATCATTATACATCACTTGTTCTAAATAATTAAAGATTAGCATTTAAAAATTCAAATAGCAGAATTAGCTAATGTAGAAATTAATAGACTTTTTTTTAATTGAAACTAAAAAGAGATTCAATTATTTTTTATAATGAGTAATTTTTATTTTTATAGTGGAACACTCATAATATAAATACATATTTTAATTTATATATATATAACATAATGAAAAGAAAATTTGGGGGGGCATGTGCTACCCAGGCCCCCATGTAAATCCGCATCTAGGTGGTAGGTAGTCAGCCTGCTAAGGCAGGTTGACGACTAGGCCTTAAGAGAGAAAAAGAAGAAACAGGAGCGTCCAGCCGAAACGTGGCTCCCATCCCGAAACACCAAAGCAAAAAAATAAAGCTAAACAAGCACAACAATAGGGGATTAAAGTAGCAAAGTAACATCCACTGAAAATCAACAAAGCGTCGAGATACCAAGTACGATGAAACCAAAAAATTTCATTATCAAAATAATGTTACAAAAGCCCTCGAGCCATAGCTCGTCAGAATGACAAAGGAAATAAAAAGTAAATCCTACATACGGAAACATTTACAAAGGAAAAATAAACAACATGCTAAAGTGCACGCTAAGAACCCTAGCCCCGATGCACATGCCACAGGGCCTTGCAAAAGAGTTCCCGCCCTATAGCGAGACGCCACCTTGAGCAGATCGTCGATCCTCTTCATCATCAACTTTGTGTACTCCAGTAAGAGGACATCAGTCTTGTGGAGAAGGGCGATCATGTTGTGGACCGCCTCTCACTCCTTAAACAGGTTAGCCTCTTCTTGGGCCAAAGACTCCATCTTTTCCCTCATGGATTCAAACTCTCTTTGAGCTTGACCAGCTCCGGTTCGGTCGCCTTGGTTGAACCTTCGCCACGCTCAGACATCCTACCTTGTAATAAACTGGTAAAAATAAAAAGGAACAAAGCTCACGAGAGAAGAAAAGTGAAAATGATAAATAATGAAGGAAAGGTCTTGTCCATTAGGGCCGCCTGAAATCTAAGAGCCACATCTGGGATATCTTAAAAGGCGCGCCCAAATCAATTGACGAGTGCCACCCGAAAAGCCAAAGTGGGGGGCTCATAAAAGACCCCACGCCGCTTTGAGAATGGTGCAACTGGCACCACCGCTTCTCAAACCGAATGAAAACCTCAAAACACTTGGATGCAAACACACTCATGACAAAAGAAATAGGAATAATTAGAAACAAAAGGCATCGAAAAACATCCCAAGAACGGCGATGAAAGGAAAAGTGTTCATTACAAGATACCCTGACTGCTCAACAGGAAAAATGGGCAAATGTAAAAGAAAAATGTTCGAGCAAAGACTATAAGATTCATTAGAAAATAAGTTATTGGGATGGCTGGCAGGAGGAACATCCACCCAAAGGGTCATCAAAGGGCCAATTAAAGGCTCATCTGAAAGATTATCGACCCTGGCGAGATGGGGGGGAGGGTCGACATACGTTGTTTGGTTGTCCAAAACTATGTCGACCACAACGTTCGTACTAGGGGTCATCTCCCTCGAAGGGAGATCACCTGCCGCCTCGCTGTCCTTTTCCTCCTCGTCCTCGTCATCATCGGCCTCCGAGTTGTACTACACCATACGAACTACGGCCATAATAGGGGCCCTCTCGCCCTGATTCTGCTTTAGCACCCTAAGGCAGTCTTCCCTCCCGGCAAAGAACTTGGTAAGATTGTCCAGCATGGCCCCTGACGCAAGCATCAATATATCCCTCCCCTGGATAACGATGGAATTGGCACATTTAAATCATGGGCAGTTGTTTCTTCTGATAAACAAAAGCCCCTAGCTTCTTGCCTTCGAGCATTTCATCCACCCTGCCACAATTAAAAGATGCGTGTTGGGCGACCTCGAGCTCTTCCTGAGCCGCCTCCGGCTTAGTGCTAATAACTTCAAGCTCCTCCTCAGCCGAACACCTGTCATCGCTCCTCCTTCATCTTTTTACAGACCTTTTCGAGCTTTGCCTTGTAAGAAGTGGTGACTCCCTTGCACATCCTCTCTGAGCTTGGCGAGCTTCCTCTAGGTAGCCTCAAGCTTCGCCCCAAACTCGAACCCCCGATCTAACTAACAAAGGAAGTCACTAAACTCTGAGGCTCGATTGGCTAGAACGAGCTGATTAGGATCGGTATAATCCAATCAATCGACACAATCCTTAACCACTGGAGGGAGCCCCCTAAAGGGATCCAGAGAAGATGACCCAGTGTTGAAACCATGGACTCCCATGGGGCCGCCCCGTCGGTCGTTAGAACCCTCTTCACTCCCACCAGTGCGGAAACCAACGGGAGTAGGGAATTAGAATCGACCTCCTGAACCACCGGCATCCTCGGTTCGAGGGTCCGTAATAGCCAAAGACAAAGACACCTCAGTGTTTTCATAGTTTTCGTGGTGTTGAAATATATCAACGGGTTCATGGCTTGATATTATCCGAAATCGATTCGTTTGTAGAATTCAATGTGTTTCAAGCTTTGTAAAATAAAAGAAGATGAAAATAAACAATTAAACTAGCTAAACTACACTAGAAATTGAAATACCAAGTTGGTGGGATGCCTCGGTCGTATGCCTTCAATGAAAATGCAAGCAAAATCGAGAATTTAGCAAGAACAAGCAATGTTTCACCAGGTACAAGCATGCAAGCACAAGGTACAACAATGCTTAAAAACTCAAATAATGCAAATAAGCAAAAATTGAAAGCATGAATGGATAAAGCAATGAAAATAGACGATAAAGTTTAAAACTTTATGAAAAATAACAAGCAACAAAACATAGATCTAGGATTAAGCGTGAAACAATGCATGAAAATTAAATTGCAAATAAAGCATGTGAAAAACTCAAAATCAAGACGATCCAAAACCCGATCTATGATCTAGACGTGTCACTCATCTAGATTCCATATCCAATTCTTAAGATCTAACAAGAATTCAAGGTGCTAAGACAAAAGGCATAAAATGAAGAAAATGCATGAAACATATGAGATTACGTGAAATTAAACGATCTAGGCCTCAATTTATGATCTAGTTGTGTCACTCAACTAGATTCCATGGATGATTCACAAGATGAAGCACCAATTCTAATACCTAAGGCAAAAAGCATAAAACAAATGAATAATAAAGCATGAAAGTAAAACAAAGCTTACTAGAATTAAAGAGAGAATCCAAAAGCTTGATTGAAATTGCAAGGAATTAAAAATCCAAGGGAGTACTTGAATCCTTCTTGAGCTTACAAACCCAAGGCAAAGCTTGAAATTAAATCTAGAGAGAGAAAATAATCCCAAACCCAAGCTTGGGTTGGGAGGAGGTGTCCTTTCAAAATGAGAGTAACGTTCTATTTATACAAGGTAATTAGGGGTAAATTGGTCAATTATCACTTGTAAGCTTGGACTTCCTATATTTGACCAAATTTGACCTAAAATGGTCATATAAGACCATTTCGGTCGAATTGGCTCGGTTGGACTCGACATGGCTCGGCATTTGGGCGAGATAGCTCGGACACTGGGTAACCCAGTGTCCAAACAAGTACCCAGTGTCGGCAGCTCTGGGCGGGCGTGGCTGGGCGGGCTCGGCAGGCTTGCGGGCGTGTGCTGGGCGCTGCGCTCGGACACTAGGTAACCCAATGTCGAAACACGTACCCAGTGTCTGCGATGCGTGGGCGGAAACACACTGCCTAGCAGTCGATTTGAATGATGGGCGTCGATCGAGAGCTCTCGGCAGTCGAATCGACTGCTCTCGGCAGGTGTGACTCGGACACTGGGTAACCCAGTGTCAGCAACGTACCTAGTGTCAGCTATAATACTTCAAATCGAGGCCCGATTTCGCCAAGACTCCACTTGTAAGCCCACACTTAACCATCCCCAAACCAAAATACTTCAAAATACCTACATTAAACATAAAATTAATGTATTATGATTAAAATAACCATATTAATTATAAAATTGAAAATAAATACGAAAAACAACAAAACGATAGAAACAACCTAATAACTTAACTAAACTCGACTCATAACTACTAAAAATGACATTAAGAACTAATTAAATACACGAGAAAAATAGCACAATTACATACAAAACAACCACCCCACACTTATCGGTTTGTTCGTCCTCGAACAACGAAAAGAATCGAGAATGTACATGCAATGAACATTGTGCAAAAAAAAATCCTCGTGCTTATCTGTTGGGAATATTATTTTCAACAATAATTTCCTTGTTTGTAGTTTGCCTTTCTTAGGACGCAAAGTATTTTAGGACTCTAGATTTCTTTCTTAGTTGGAGTCTAGGATTTTATTTAGTTTCCAAAATACTTTTCTTAATTTGTTTAACAAGACTTGGAGTCTTGTTATATATGCGACCAAGACGCAAAAGAAAACACACGACGGACGCATCTTTGAAGCTGAACACGTACGGCACACTCGAAGCTTTGCTGGAAAATTAGAAGGATCTCTACGTTGCATAACCAACAGAGGAATTCTACTAAATAAGAAGCGACGAGTATTTTGTGTATCAATTGTTTGATACAAGTTGTTTTTCGTATATTACTTTCTATTATTTTGTAATTGGATTTGAACGTTTGAAAAGTAATATAGTTTTCGTGTTTGTACACCCAAGTTTGTAAGCACATTTGCTTACGAACTGAAATTTATTCTATTGTGTTTTACTTATTTATTTCCGCTGCTGTTTCTGAGATTCAGTTGATGTTATGTTTGGTGGTATCTATCACGAAACCTAACATCATACCTGAAAACTGCGTTTCTACAAAACTACAATTGGCACCAGAGCAGGATACTTAACCTTAAGTATTTCGATCCTTGTTTTGTAGATTTGACTGAATGGACGCTCAAGGTAATCCAAGACCCCCAATCCTAAATGGAGAGAACTACTCTCTCTGGAAACAGAAGATGCGGTGGCACATCAAGAACATCGATGAACGAGCTTGGAGATCCATTCTTGTTGGATGGGAGAAACCTCGTGTTGCTGCTGATGGTGACGGTGACGCCGTATTCAAGAGAGAAGAAGACTGGACGGACAATGAAGTTGCCATTTCAAATTGGAACTCTAAGACTATTAATACTCTATGCAGCTATGTCGATATAAACTACTACAAAGTGATCAAGAATTGTGAATCTTCAAAAGAAGCATGGGATGCCCTTCAAAGGGTATGCGAAGGGACAGCAAGTGTGAAGAAATCTCGCCTGAGAATGCTCACCACAACGTTTGAATCCATGAGAATGGATGACAAAGAATCCGTTGTGGATTATGCCATGAGACTTTCCGACATAGCAAGTGAAATTGGAAACCTTGGCGAACCCATGTCCAGTGCACGTCTTGTGGGAAAACTTCTCAGATCCATTTCAAAGAAGTTTAGTATAAAAGTAGTTGCCATTGAGGAATCCAAAGATACTGACAGACTAGTCTATGATGATTTGGTCGGTGCACTCAGAACATATGAGATGGAGCATATAGATTCTCATTCAAAGGAGAAGAATGTTGCTCTCACCCCCGATGTTAACTCAAAAGATGAAGATGAAGATTCTAACTGGAGAGAGCTCTTTGACAAATTTGAAAGAACCACACTTGGAGAGGAAGATGTGTCACTTATTACTCAAAAATTCAATCGCTACTTGAGGAAAAAGAACAACATTGGAGGAAAAGCATCAAGTTCCTCGATGGAGACACCACCTCCAAAGTCTTCTGGAAGAAAGTTATCCAACTTCCAGCCCTCATCTTCTGAATCAAAGACTGGAATTTCTTCCAAGCCACTCAACGAAATTCAATGCCACGAGTGCAAAGGTTGGGGGCATTACAAAAATGAATGTGCGAATACGCTAAGGAAGAAGAGTCTCATTTCAAAGGAGTTCGATGAAGATGGAAGAGACTCCGACTCACCTGAGTCAGTACCTGCTCTTTTCGCTCATGTTGCCTGGGATGACGAATTTTGAGTTCACAACATCAATTCCAACACCCTGTGTCTGAATGCAGAGGTTGAAAATCCTCGCAATGAATACAAAAAACTGCGCGCGGAGTATGATGAACTTTTTTCTAAGTGGGGAAATCAGGTTTTGAAAGTGAAAACCCTTATGATCAAAGTTGAAAAACTGACACATGAGGTAGATGATCAAGTGAAGATCATTACACATTTGGAGAACTCTCTTACAAGAAAAGATTCGGAATTGGAACGAGTCAGTGCTGAACTAAAAAGGGTGCAAGATACGATTTCAAACCTCAACAAGGGAAAGGCGAAACTAGATGAAATTCTGGAAATGTCGTACCTAGAAACTTCAAGACACGGAATTGGCTACAAACCGGAGAAACAACCGCTTCAAGTCAGCCACAACCAAGAATCTGTCAAGCGCCATAAGAAGAGAAGAAGGCAGTATGTTTGCCATCACTGTGGAGATCATGGCCATATTCGTCCCTTCTGCTGGAAGAGAAATGGGAAGAAAAGCCCTTTTCAGAGAATTAATCAAGATGATGGGACTCGTGATGTGACTCAAGTTGTCAACACCAAAGGCAACACCGAGTTGAAACGAGTCTGGGTAAGAAAGGGAGAAATCAAGTGTAACATGATGTTTACCTCTTTAAAATCACACGTTCCTGGAGCTTGGTACTTTGATAGTGGATGCTCCAAACACATGACCGGATCCGAAGAAGTTCTGTCGAACATCGTAAAGTTCAAAGGAGGAAAGGTCAAATATGGTGGAGGAGCAAATGGACAGATTATTGGGCAAGGAACACTCCATGTTCCAGGGATTGCCAAACTGGGAAATGTGCTACTTGTTGAAGGGCTGACTGCAAATTTGATAAGTATTAGTCAGCTGTGTGATGGAGGCTTTAACGTCAAATTCACACTAGAAAAATGCGAGGTCTATGATGAAGAAAGTGCCTGCATTCTCGCTGGCCAGAGAACGTCCGACAACTGCTATCAAATAAATGGAGACGTGTTTTGTAAGTTGTCCCAGCTGAGTGATGCCGAGGTATGGCATCAAAAACTCGGACACGTTAACTACAAGATGTTGGAGAGGCTTGTAAAGAAAGACGCTGTGAACGGATTGCCGAAACTCAACACAAAGATCACCCCTATTTGTGAAGCATGTCAAAAAGGGAAGCAAGTTAAAGTACCACACCCATGTGTCCAGAGCCTTACCACATCCAGTTGCTTTGAGCTCATGCATATGGACCTCATGGGACCACTTGAAGTGGAAAGTCTCGGAGGTAAAAGGTATGTTTTAGTTATTGTCGATGATTTTTCTAAATATACTTGGATCGAGTTTTTAAAAGAAAAATCGGAAACATTTGTGCTTTTTAAAAAACTTGCTAAGAGATTGTGTGTGCGTTTTGGAGTAAATAAAGAAAGAATCAGAACCGATCATGGAAAGGAATTCGAAAATGAGTCATTTTCAAATCTTTGTTCAAAAAGGGGAATTACTCATGAATTTTCTTCCCCCATTACCCCTCAGCAAAATGGTATAGTTGAACGAAAGAATAGACCTCTTGCGGAGATGACTAGGACCATGCTGATTTCTAATGGTATTGCAAAACGATTTTGGGCAGAAGCCATGAACACAGCGTGTCACACCATTAATAGAGTCTATTTTAGACCAGGATCACATGTCACCCCTTACGAGCTGTTGTTTAGCAAGAAACCTAACTTAAGCTATTTTCACAATTTTGGGTGTGTGTGTTATGTCTTAAATGATAGGGGATATCTCTCGAAGCTCGATTCGAAATGTGATAAATGTGTTTTTATGGGGTACTCTCAAAATAGTCATGCATATCGTGTTTTTAATCTTAGGACACGTTGCATGATGGAGTCAGTAAATTTGAATTTGATGATACAACTAGTGGGGTAAAACCTGCGGAGGATAATGACCTGATTTATGATCAGAGTCCTCAATTTGTTGTGGATGGTTTAGATGATCATGCAGGTACAGAAGCTGCTGCTACAGGTGATGACGGGTCTGATGACATATCACCGAATCCAACACTGTCTGAGGAAGAAACTGGCAGAAATAACACTGGAGAGCAGACCCCAGTTTCAACTCCTTCCCCGGTGACTCCTGAGTCTGATTCAGATTCAAAAGATGAGAACCCTGAACTTCAAATTGATCTCTATCAAAGAGATATTCCTTCAAGAATTCAAAAGAATCATCCAACCGGGCAGATAATTGGTGATCTTGATCAAAGGAGTACGAGGAAAAGACAGATAGACTTCAGGGAGATGGTGAGGTATGTCTGTTCATCCACTAATTGTTCTCAAATTCGGGAAACCTTGTTTCTTGCTGAGACAGAGCCGAAACGAGTGGAGGATGCATTGAAGAGTGAATTTTAGATTAAAGCAATGCAAGAGGAGATGGACCAATTTTCAAAGAATGATGTGTGGGATCTGGTCCCTCGCCCAGAAAATATTTATGTCACTGGAACAAAGTGGATATTTAAAAACAAAACAGATGAAGCTGGGAACATCGTTCGAAATAAAGCAAGGTTGGTAGCACAAAGATACACTCAAATTGAGGGTATCGACTTTGACGAGACATTTGCACCGGTTGCACGTATAGAATCGGTAAGATTACTTCTTGAAGTTGCTTCCATTTAAAAATCTCATTACATCAAATGGACATTAAGAGTGCTTTTTTGAATGGTGTTTTGAGCGAGGAAGTATATGTTGAGCAACCCAAAGGGTTTGTGGATCCTCACAACCCAAATTTTGTTTTAAAACTTAAAAAGGCCTTGTATGGTTTAAAGCAAGCCCCAAGGGCTTAGTATGAGAGGTTAACTCAACAACTACTATTTTTAAATTCTAAACGAGGAGAGGTTGACAAGACCTTGTTTCTGCTCAAATCACATAAACACATTCTTATTGTCCAAATTTATGTGGATGATATTATTTTTGGTTCGACTAACGAACAGATGGTGAAGGATTTTGTTGTTCGAATGTCTGACACTTTCGAAATGAGTATGCAAGGTGATCTTTCATATTTTCTTGGCTTACAAATTAAACAACTTGATGATGGAATATTTCTTTCACAAACCAAATATGCCAAGAACCTGGTCCAAAAATTTGGTTTAGCAGGTGAGAAACCCAAGAAAACTCCTCTGGGAAAAGATAAGAAAATGTCGAGAGACGATGTTGGGTCTGGTGTTGACAACACCCTTTATAGAAGCATGATTGGTAGGCTTCTTTATTTAAATGCCAGCAGGCCCGACATCATGTATAGTGTGTGCTTGTGTGCGAGATATCAGGCTAACCCTAAGGAGTCACATTTGAAGGCGGTTAAAAGAATCATTCGATATGTGGCAGGAATTAGTGATTTAGGGTTATGGTATACTTAAGAATCATGCACTGAATTGGTAGGTTATACGGACTCTGATTGGGCTGGGGATGTAGTTGATAGGAAAAGTACTACAGGGGGTTGTTTCTTTGTGGGGAATAATCTAATCTCTTGGTATAGCAAGAAACAAAACTGTATTTCCTTGTCTACAGCCGAAGCCGAATACATTGCAGAAGGAAGTGCGTGTACGCAACTCCTTTGGATGAACCAGATGATTGAAGACTACGGTCTCCATAGCAATATTTTGACCGTACTATGTGACAATACGAGTGCAATTGACATCTCAAAAAACCCAATTCAGCACTCTCGTATAAAGCACATTGACATCAGGTATCATTTCATTCGAGACTTAGTCGAGAGAAAGATAATAAATAATGAGCATGTAGGGACAGACAACCAGCTCGCTGATATATTCACAAAAGCATTAGATCTTGAGACCTTCTCTCGTCTGAGAAGAGATCTCGTAATGTGCATAGTCTAGTCCGTGTTATGTTTGATGTTATGACACCCTAAGATGTCATCATTCATAACATCTGTATATTTTACATGCATTTTTATTTTCTGTTTCATACATCATACGAATGCATTGAGTCTGGATTAAAGAGAAATAAGGTCATGTGTTGTAATAAAACTGTTGACAAAAGGACTAACCTCTTCGGTTTGGTGATTGTGAAACTCTCCCGCAGAAACAGGTTTTCTCCCAGGTCCAAAACCAAAAGGTGTTAAAAGCAATTGCTAAAGATATAATAATTCTCTTCAAATCTTAAAAAGATGAAGAAAATCTAGACTAAAGGTCTGATATTTAAATTTCACCTTATTGAGTGATTTTGACGTTGTCATTAACTTGGGTTAAGGGGTTTGTTTTCATTGACTTCACCTTATGCAATGTTGGGTCTGATGTCATCAGTCATGAAAAGCAACACTGATCAAAATCTCTAAAACTCTTTATGTGATTTTTTTTTTTTACCTTTGTAGGTCATATTTTTAGGCATAATTTAAGACATTCATATTTTGTGAATTTGACTATTGCTGAGTGTTATGTTTCCCTTATTCTCTACTTATTCTGACTTCTCTTGATTTTTGTTGAGGATGTGGTTGTTTGGTTGTTCCAGTGGAGCTAAGATTGAATGTGCTGGGCAAAGTTCTATGAATCTGATACGAATCTTGTATTGTTACTTGGAACGTGTCTTCAATATTGCCATGGTGATGGTTTAATCCTCAGCAATTTTTGGTCTTATTTTTTTAGTCCGGTTTAGTGGGTTTCTTGGGAAGTTAAGTTTGAGATATGGTTCCTTGTATTGAGGGATAGTAGGGTTTTTATTAGGAAATTATATATTACCTGGGGTGATATTTCCTAGTTATTTTTTAGTGGGGTAATTTGTGTAAATATTTTATTTCCTTCTTTTGTGGGTTTTCTCTCTCCTTCTCAACGGTAAGTTTTTTTTCTATTAATGCAGATTTTCTTACCGTTCCAGCCCACCTCAATTCTCTCACCCGTGATATTGAACTCCTTCTCAAACTCTAATTCCTTTTAGTTTTTCTCAATTTTATTACTCTTTGTCTTGTGTATTGTTGGGATTTGCAGGATGTCGAACTCTCCTTCTGGTTCTAGGGTTCCTGAACTTCCGAAAGAAATTGAGAGCTCCGGTGAACAGGTTGCTCCAATCTTACCGAGATCCGGAGGGCTGGATATCCGCGAGAAGATTGGTGTTGCTTTTGCCCGACACCCATCACCAGTTGTTCAAGAACCAAGTGGTTCTGCTCTGGTGAGCTCTCTTGTCATTCTGCCGATTTCAGCCTTGACTGACGCCGCCCCTTCAGCCCAGGTCCTTCCCGGTCAACCTGGCAATGAGATTGATGTCGACAACCCTCCTAATCTTCCATTTATCACGAAGGTCTTTGGGCGCATCGGTGATCCCACCCTGAAGCGGTCACGGCGCAAAATATTCCTCCGGGGGTTGTCCCGCCGGCGGTCCCTAAGAGCAAAGATGGGCCGCGTCGCAATGTGCCAATCGAGCACATGAATCTCACCGATGATGTTACCGTTGCCACTGACTCAGATGACGAGAAATTTGTGCCTCCGGCGACTGTCATGGCTCTGGCGCCCTCATTGCTTCCCCAACTGCCAAAAAGGGTCGTGGACGTCGAAAGCAGACTGTGTCACTTACCGAAAAGAAGAACCCACCGACTTCTATCAAGGTCCCTCCTTGTTCAATAGGAACTGAGTATTCTAGCCCACCTTATGAAATCGTGGATTTCTTCACTGGTAAAGTATCCAGTTCGGCTAATCCTGTTGTTCCCGATCCTCCTGTTGTGCCTATGCCTCCAACTTCACCGACTTTTGACACTGAGCTTGAACAATCTCCTGATGACTCGGATTAACTTCCTCTTGTACACCTGGTGAATTCTGTGAAGGCTGCCAAGAAAAAAGGAAAGAAGAAGTCCAAGGCTGCCTTAGCTGAACATGTTCAGCAAACTGATGTTGGGACTGGTGATCTGTCACCAAAGCCAACATCACCCATTCCAGGTGATGTTCCTCCCTCCAGCCCGAGGTCTGCTACTGCGAGTGATTTACCTCCTCCGGCTCCAGGTTCTCCTCATGTTGAGGATGCTGACATTGCCCCAGTCCCCGATGAAGTGGAGATAGAGGATTTGGTTCCTTTTTCTGAGAGATTTTTATCCACCCAGGCCGAGACTCTTTTCTCTGTCTACAAGGCTCGAGGCAGATTTATGAAAGGCGTGTCCCTGTTAAATTGTTCAAACGCCAAAATTTGATTGATTTCTTTGAGCACAGGGGCCTGTATTCGACGATCTCCACCGCCCTGCCATTTGTCCGGGATGTCATTGTGGAATTTTACGCCAACCTTCTTCCCTCAGTTGCAGTAGATACTTCTCCAAATTATGGGAAGGTATATGTACGCGGACAGGTTTACGCCTTCACTCCTGAGTTGATCAATGCGGCTTATGGTACTGAGGCCTATCTGGGTGACTCCACTGTTGATGACATGGGCGAGGTTATTGGTTTCTTGTCTGGCGGGCTACTCACCACTTGGCGCGAACAGTTGGCCAGCACAAGGATGACTTCGCTTTACTCCGTCCTGCATAAGGTGGAAATTTTCAACTGGGTGCCCTCAAAGAACTCGACTGTGCTGACCAGACCTCAGGCTCAGTTCCTTTTCAAAGTTGGCAATGGGATCCAGTTCAATTTCGGGCAGCTCGTGTTTGATATGGTCACAAGGTTTGCCTCTAAGTCTTCCTCGTCACTTTGTTTTCCCTCTTTGATTTACAGTATTTTGGAAAACCAAGGCTTTACGCCTTCCGCGGATGATTCCCTCACTGGTGAGGCGGAGTGGTTCACCTTGAGGAGCCAGCACCTCTCTGGAGCCCGCGTTGTAGATTTGCCCTGGAGTGCGCCTGTTCAGGTTAGTGATGCCCGTGGTGACACCTCTACGAGTCCTGTCACCAGTGACACCATGGTACAGTTGATGGCTCCGATTGTCCGTGCTCAGGTGGCCTTACTAGACAACCGGATTGCCCAGCTTGATAGTCAGCGTGCTCAGTTATTGGCTTTGAGGGGTTCCCTCTTTGAGGCCCTTTTGGTTTCTGAACAAAAAGGGGGAGATAGACATGACGATGACGAGGATGGTGCTGAAGATGCTACTGGAGTCGGTGTTTCTGATGCTGAGGCTGCCACTGTGTTGGCAAGCTTGGCTAGTGTGAAGAGGAGAAAGAAGATACGCTTCAGAAACAGGTTTTTGAGGAAAATGAAGAAAAAGCTGAGGAAAAGGAAAGCTAATGGTGAAGGGACATCTTCGTCATCTCGACGGGCGAAGAAGGCTCGAGAAGTTTAGGTTCCTTCTATGCTTTCCTTAGTTTGTTGGTTTTTAGTTGTTTGTGGAACAATTGCTTTTCTTTTTTATTGCTTTTTTAGGGGGAGTTAAACTTAGGGGGAGTTATTTTGTTTTTCAGTATTGAACATTTTGGTTGCGTCATGGTTGTTTTGTCTAGAAAGGCAAAAGGGGGAGGTTGTTGGGAATATTATTTTCAACAATAATTTCCTTGTTTATAGTTTGCCTTTCTTAGGACGCAAAGTATTTTAGGACTCTAGATTTCTTTCTTAGTTGGAGTCTAGGATTTTATTTAGTTTCCAAAATACTTTTTTAACTTGTTTAACAAGACTTGGAGTCTTGTTATATATGCGACCAAGACGCAAAAGAAAACACACGACGGACGCATCATTGAAGCTGAACACGTACGGCACACTCAGAGCTTTGCTGGAAAATTAGAAGGATCTCTACGTTGCGTAACCAACGGAGGAGTTCTACTAAAGAAGAAGCGACGAGTATTTTGTGTATCAATTGTTTGATACAAGTTGTTTTTCGTATATTACTTTCTATTATTTTGTAATTGGATTTGAACGTTTGAAAAGTAATATAGTTTTCGAGTTTGTACACCCAAGTTTGTAAGCACATTTGCTTACGAACTTAAATTTATTCTATTGTGTTTTACTTGTTTATTTCCGCTGCTGTTTCTGAGATTCAGTTGATGTTATGTTTGGTGGTATCTATCACGAAACCTAATATCATACCTGAAAACTGCGTTTCTACAAAACTACATTATCCTTATTAATATGATGGAATTATCAACATAAACTCGCTATCGTCAAGCATTGCTCATATTACTCTTTCTCAAATGCAAGCCAAATCGATGATTTCCTCTCAAATGGAATTTTGAGGGTGTTCTCTCAATTCCCTCAAGTGTATATATGACGTGTTTACGCTCAAGTCGGTCAATACATGCACCTTGTCAAGATTTTACAAATCGGTCGCTCAAAATTGCTCATAGTACATGACCAAATAAAAATCGAAAGAGGTCTTTATTATGGGTTGTAATGTTGGCTCTTTGGTAAGGTATGGAATATATGGATATAGTGGCTAACACACGATCAAACGTGATCAATAACTCACAAAATCCTAATTTCTAAAACCCGAAGCTTATAATCGTTTCACATTTCCCAATTTGCCAAACTTTCATTCGAAACCCTTTCGTATTTTTACACTTTCCCGACTTAATTTTCACAACACTTAGAAGCGTTTTGAATTTGCTTATTATTACTAAACTTAGCCTTTTTGAATATTAGGCTTTTCACTTGAATGCACGCTTTATCACTTTTCGTGATTTGTGTTGGAGTATTATTATTCTTCTCCCTTTTTTTGTATAAGCAACTCAAAATCCGAAACCCACAATCGATTCCCTCACATTTCTAGTCAACTCGCAATATACACTCTCACCTCACAATTATGAACATATAAGAGCTAAAATCGAGCTCGGCTAACAAGAAATGGGATTTAGGCTCAAGGGGGATCGTTTAGGATTTTTAAAGTAGCTTACATATATTGGTTATGGCCGGAATAAGGGTGATATATGTGCCTCGAGGTCATTTTCGAATTCAATCATGTACGAGCAAAATCAAACCTCCTCAATGCAATTTCCATAAAAATGCAAGCAAGCCGATAAATTACACAAGGCTACTCACTAGTTTGCACCAAATTTGGTAGCAAAATCAAAAGAGATTTTAGAGTTTTGCAATCTTTTCACGAGAAAATGTTGATTATATATATATATATAGGCGGTTTTGGATGAAGCACAAAAATTCAACTCCTCACAAAAGAGGGCATAACATGTAAAAACCCAACAAGTAAACTATTCAAACTTCCAAGCATGTGTAGGTTGCTTAAACATGTAATAGACACACAAAAGACACACAAATTGACTCAACCATATAAAAGCGCAAATAGTAAGCGTCACTTCGCCAAGAATGCGTCAATTCGCTAAGGCTCGAGTTAAGAACAACAAATCATGCTTGATAAAAACCCGGACCCTAACCACCTACCCACCCCACACTTAAACCATGCATTACCATCATTTGAATGAAAACCAAGTAAAAGGAGGGGGAATAGAAACTTCCTTAACCGAGCGAGTTTTGGTCTAGCTCGGTGAGGTCCACCTAGGCATCTAAGCAATCCAAGCAAAAATCGAGCATGGCTAGTATCTCCCGACTCCATGAATGCTACTCACTTATCCAATCGCCCAAGGTTGAAGTCGAAAAATAACACACTATACAAGAAAACCACACGAATTAAAAACTTAAGAAAACATGTACACGAATCTCAACAAAATATTTTTTTTTTGTGATTTTTCAAATGTTTTTGGATTTTCATTTTAAGAAGAAAGAAAGAAAATAAAAGAAATAGACGAGAAGAACTTGGGTTGTGACCGCTCATCGTTAAGCGTCAAATTAAATAGTTATTTTTCCTCAGCTTTTCTCTACCAACTAGTAGTAGTGATAAGTAAGAGTCGATCCCACGAGGAGTGTGGTTAGATTGTGATAGTTCGTATTTTATTTAAACAAATAATTGGGGTAGGAATTGTGATTTAAATTAACTAACGAAATAAATAAGCAAATAATTAAAAACAAGCAAGAAAATAATTAATGGAAAATTCAATAATAATAAAGATCTAGTTCTGATTCAGTTTCCACCGTCGTTCCACTCATCTAACCAATCACAATATCATAATCCATTCATCATATGCGACTAAAAACCCTAAGTAGCAATAAGCTCTGCTACTCGAATTTGCACTTACCGTTTACTCAATTAAAATAAGCTCTTTAATTGATTCTAATTATTGAATAACCTAGAATAAGCTCTCTAGATTCAACCCAACAACAGCATTACTAATCAGGCAAATAACTTAATCTAGGTAATAAACACATAAGCTCGATTTATTCAACCTATGTTGTGTTGTCCCTAACAATTCGCAATTATTAGTTGCTTCATATAAATAGGAATTACGACAATTACACGGGAAGAGATCCTATTTCTAGCGATAGATAACCAATCCGTAATCTAGGTGATCAAGCCCAATTAAGAATTAAGCAATCATAAATTAAGAATAGAACAACACAAACAATCGCATATGAAGAACGAAAGACAATATTGCATAAATTAATTAGAACATAGTTTCACGAGGGCTTCAACATCCCTAGAACTAGATAATAAGTTTACACACTCATGGAGTTAATAAAATAAAAGAAAAGGTTCAGATAAACAAACATAATCCTTGAGAAATTAGGAGAAACGATGTGTAGAACTTGAATCTTGCGTCTTGGATCTCCAATCTTCAAGTTCTCTTGCGTATGGATGATTTGGGATAAATTGAGGCCTCTATGGAACTCCTTGGAACCCTAGGATATGTTATGTGTGTCCTTTGGACGAAATAAGGTCAGGTTTATATAGAATTCCTCTTTCTTGCCGCACAAGATTTCTTCCAAAAATAGCCCAGCCGTGTCGGCGTCGACCGACGCGTGCCAGACCTCGGTGTCGACGTGCATGTGCGTCGACCGATGCACCTTCAGTCGTCGCAACAGATAATTTCCGTTGACATGGCGTCGACCGACGGGCCTTGAATTGACGCTACTGCAGCTTCTCGTCGACTAAGCGTCGACCGACGCGCGCATGATTGACGCGACAGAGATGAATTACCACCCATCGCGTCGACCGACGCGTACCATCCTCAGCATCGATGCGAGCCATCGACGCAACCTCCTGATTGTCTGTTTTCTTTCGCCGGTTCATTGATCCTCATCTCTCAACTTCCTCATGGAATGTCATTTACTTAATATGGCACCAAGTACTGCAAAAATAGAAAAGAAATATACAATTGGTGCTCCTCCACTCGTAATAATAAATATGCGAGAAATAAACATATATGAGAATATTAAGCACATAAAAACATAGGGATTAAACCATTAATTATCGTACAATTTCTCGCCTATCATATTCCCCCAAACATAAACCTCTCTTGAACCTCAACGATTTCTTCAAATCGGTGTCCACCAGGTGTGTAGCGAAACGACTCAACTGGTTAAACCTCCTCTCGTACTCAGTGACTGTCAAGCTCCCTTGTTTGAGATTCAGGAACTCGGTCTCCTTCTGATCGCGGTACGAGCGCGGGAAAAACTTCTCCATAACCACCGTCTTAAACTTCTTCCAAGTGA
>BMAC01000048.1:1719268-1740963 GCA_014905375.1 Phtheirospermum japonicum | reverse complement strand
CTTATCCAAGTAGGGGTGGAAAACCCTATTCATCAAATCCATGAACACTGCTGGAGCATTGCTTAGCCCGAAAGTCATCACAACAAACTTATAGTGTCCATATCTCGTTCTGAAAGCAGTCTTCAGAATGTCACTCTCCTTGATCTTCAACTGATGATACCCCGACCTTAAGTCGATCTTAGAGAAGACACTTGCTCCTTTTAATTGATCGAATAAGTCTTCAATAAGAGGTAATGGGTACTTGTTTTTTATTGTGAGTCGATTAAGTTCTCTATAATCGATACACATTCTCATTGACCCATCTTTCTTCTTAACAAAGAGGACCGGTGCTCCTCACGGTGAAACACTCGGTCGGACAAAACCTAAATCCAATAACTCTTGGATTTGTGCCTCTAGTTCTTGAAGTTCCTTCGGCGCCATCCTGTATGGTGCCTTTGAGATAGGTGCTGCCCCTGGTGTCAAGTCAATTGTGAACTCGACTTGACGACTGGGCGGTAATCCTGGTAACTCTTCCGGAAAGACGTCCTTAAAATCTAGGACGATGGGCACTTCGTGCAGTGTCACCTCGACCAAATTCACCAGGAAACCTTGGCATCTCTCTTTCTTCAACAGCTTCAYGGCCTTCATTGCCGTTATCACTTGTGGCACCGTCTTGGTCTTGGCTCCAAAGAACTTGATCTCTCCACCTTCAGGGAGTTTGAAAGTTATTTCTCTTTCGCGACATTGTATCTTCGCTTGATATTTCGTGAGCCAGTTCATTCCTAATATCAAGTCGAAATCCTTCATTTCGATCACATACAAGTCAGCCTCGAGGTTCTTTCCTCCTACATCGATCTTCACTCCCTTATCCATCAAGTTCGTGACCATTACGTCTCCGGATGGTAAGACAACTTCTAAGGGTTCCTCTACTCTAGTGCTCTTAACTTCAGTTAAATTATGAAATTTCTTCGACACAAAAGGGTGCGAAGCACCCGTATCGAAAAGCACAAAAGCAGGAATTCCTGAGACGGTTAACATACCTGTTATAACTCCAGGATTCTCGTCAGCCTCATTGCGTGCCATGGCATACATTCGAGCATTTCCTCCATTGGTTGGTCCTGGCTTTGGCCCTCCACCGCCTTGTTACCCTTGACCATACACAGGACAGAACTGCGTTGCATGCCCACTCTGACGGCAGCGGTAACACTTTCCTTGCCCTAGAAGGCACTCACCAAAATGTATCTTACCGCAATTTTGGCACATGGGCTTGTTGTTCATCCCCTGTTGTCTGTTCACGTCACCAGTCTTCTGTTGCTTGACTTGGTGGGAACTTCCTCCTACCCACTTTCTCTTGTCCACCGAAGTTGTGGGTTTAGGCTTTACCTAATCCAATCCAAGACTTGCCTCCACATCTTGGGCTCTTTTAACCATCTTCGAGTAGGGAAGGTCGCCTTGTGCTGAAAGAATACCCGCTAGTTGGGCTCTCAAACCTCTCTTGAACCTCAACGATTTCTTCAAATCGGTGTCCACCAGGTATGTAGCGAAACGGCTCAACTGGTTAAACCTCCTCTCGTACTCAGTGACTGTCAAGCTCCTTTGTTTGAGATTCAGGAACTCGGTCTCCTTCTGATCGCGGTACGAGCGCGGGAAAAACTTCTCCATAACCACCGTCTTAAACTTCTTCCAAGTGAAGGCGTCTTGCTCCGCCTCTGAACAGGTTCTCCAATAACCTTCCCACCAGTGGTCAGCATCTTCAGTTAGCTGAATAGTGGCACACGTGACCTTCTGCACGTCGTCGCACACTATCATTCGAAAGATTCTTTCGAGCGACCGAAACCACTCTTCCACTGCATTTGGTCCATCTCTCCCATTGAAAGTTGGTGGTCGGTACTGATGGAACTGATCCACTGCTCTCGAGTTGTTGCCTCCATTCCCYAAACCGTTATCCTGAAGGCGTTGGAAGAAGTTGGTRAAAACCGTATCCATAGCCTCAACGGTCGTTTGGTCGAAGTGGGGTGGGTTTTCTTCATTAACCCTATTCCCTCTTCTTCTTCCCTTTGGAAACCTCTTCACGRTCTTCCTTGGGAGTTTCTTCTTTGGCTAAGCGCCACAAATGATGTTTTGGTCAACAAAATAACCCCATCGTGTCGACTTCCGAAAAACCATAAATAATGAAATCCTCCATGCCTTGGAGTGTCATCATACCAATAGCATCAACAATCTTTCCCAAGAAAATGCAATCACATCCATAGTATAAACATCCATACCCAATACAATACAGTTATGAATTAACATGGAATTTAAATAAATGATTAAACAATCGCAATGAACTTTTGTACCTTGAGGATATCGACGAATGTTCCACGAGGAGGAATGAAAACTATTTAAGTAATTTAAATATTTATTTTATAAACTTTTTGATTTTCAACAACGAAACGAGTCTACAGAACCAATCAAAACCTTGGCTCTGATACCACCTTTGTAACGCCCCGATTTCACTTTAGTCGAAAAATAATTTATATTTTTAAATAATTAAATGGAGAAATCTTGGCGTCACAATAAATGTCTAGTTTTCATGATTTAATTTAAAAGATTTACATTTTAAAAACGTTCAAGAATTACGCAGCGGAAATGATCATAATATAAATAACCCAAATCACCATCAAAAGTAATTTATAATCAAAAACACTTCTTTATGTCTAGCTCAACCCTTATTTAAAACAATGAAACGAGATTTAAAATATAAAACCAACATCAAGCCCCTCCTCGTTTCCCTTTCATTCGATATCTTCATTTGTACCTGAAAAACACATCGTTGATTTGGGATGAGCTCAACGTACTCAATAGTTACACCGACATAACTCATGCAAAATTATACAACTCACAAATAGCACAATTAACCATAGAATTCATAATTTTAACGTAGAAGACAGTTGACTGCAGCTAAAACGCGGCGAGTTTCCCCGATGACCCTTTTCCCCGGTCATAGGCACTTAAGCCCCTGGTTTTAATCATTGGATATAGCAAGCTGGGATAAACCCAATGACCCTTTTCCCCGGTCACGGACAACTTTTGCGGTCCACGGCTATATTAATTTATAAATATAGAATTTCATGATATACATTGTACGTAGATTTGAGCACATAGAATTTAACACAAGACAAGTCKGTGGTCCCTACCTCGTAAAAATGTCGTGGAAAATCGAGTGGTATGCACGTAGTTGAAATCCTAAGTCCCCTTAATGCTCGTCACCTAATCAATTAGAAAATATATATAATTAGTATTTTCATCTTTAAAATTTATAATAATAATAATAATATTAATAATATTAATAATAATAATAATAAAATAATGATAATAATAATAATAATATAAATGGACTGGGTTGCTGTTTTATAAAATGTTTTGGGGCTGGATTGAGCTTTCTATAATCTGGAGGGTTGAAATTTGAAGGCTTAGTTAATCTGAGGGTTCAATCGAAGGTTGGCAGAAGGTTTGGGGGTCAATCTGCAATATTGGGAAAATGGGCTGGTATAAAATGGTTTTCAGCCCATTAACCCTTCAGAACCCGTCTGCCCCTTCCCTTTCATTTCTCCCTAAAAAAGAAATGGCGCAGCAATGGCGATCGGACGGCACCCCTTCCCCCTTCCTCGGACGACGGCGACAGCAGCAATTGAGCGGCGGCGCTCAGGCGTCGCTCTCCCTCTCTCTGGGCCCGAGCGAATTTTAACTCGGGGTCTTGGTAGGTGGGGCGACGGCATCCCCAATTTCGGCTCGGCGACGGCGAGAACGTCCGCCGCCTTTGATTTCTCCCTGGCAGTGGCGGTGAACGACGACGGCAACGGCTGCGTGGGTTCGCTGGGTGGCAGTCGGCAGTCGATGTGGGCTGGTTCTCGTGTGTGGTTTGTCGTCGAAGTTCTTCGGGTCTCGGGTGTCTGTGGTTGGCTGTGGTTTTGTGTGGCGGCGATAATGGGTGGCAGGCGTGGTTGTGGGCCACTGGTGGCGCGGGCCTCCGGTGGTGTTGGGGCCTCCGGTGGCTGGGCTTTACCCATGTGGGCTGGTTCTCGTGGGTGGTTTGTCGTCGAAGTTCTTCGGGTCTCGGGTGTCTGTGGTTGGATGTGGTTTTGTGTGGCGGCGATAATGGGTGGCAGGCGTGGTTGTGGGCCACTGGTGGTGCGGGCCTCCGGTGGTGTTGGGGCCTCTGGTGGCTGGGCTTTACCAATCGAGGTCGGGCCTATTGACTGCGGCTGGACCGGAAGACGGCGATGTTTAAACCATGGGGCCGCTGGCGTGGCGACGATGGTGTAGAATATGGTTGTCGGCGACTGGAAGTCGGGCCGTGGTGACGTTGGCTTGGGCTGCGGCTCGGCTGCGACTGGGCGGCGATTGTTGGCGACAGCACAGCGGCGAGACGACGAGCGGCGTACAGGTTTACGGGCATGGGTTTGGTGGCGGTTTCGGACGTCGTTTTGGTTAGTTTGATATGGTGACTCGGCTGGAAGGCAGCACGACGACGAGTTGCAGTTCGGGCTTTTGAATTTCAGGTCATGGCGGTTTGGGTTGGTGACGGAGGTGTAGGTTTTGGTTGCGGGTTTCAGCCGGGATTCTTTTGATGTTGACGATATCGTGATGTTGGCAATGGTGATGGTATCGACTGCTGGGAATTGGGATTGAAGGGTTTGGTTTGTTCTTTGAAAACAAGTAATTTAGAAAAATAGAAGATGGTTTTACCTTACTTGCGGCCGTTTTGCAGAGTTGTGAAGAAAAGACTGCAACTGGTTGGATTCTTTATAAACTAAAGATGGTCTTTAATTTAGGAAAGTTAGGGTAGGGTCTTGGTGGATTAGGGCTAGTAATTGGGCTTATTTTCAAGTCCGAGAATAATCGATATATTAGACGGCTTAAGGTTTAAACCGAATAATTCCGTGAACGACCCAATAGTATTTTAAATTATTAAAAAATAATTATGATATAAATAAATTATAATAATTTTAGTAATCGAGAATATTTCATAGAMGACTTAATAGTAATTTAAATAAATAATTAAATTACTAAATAATTATAATAATTTGTTAGAAGTTGATATTATAATTTTATTTGAAAACGAACTATAATTCCGTTTAAATAGAATTCTTATATTATTTAAAACTAAAATAGGAATCCGTTTATGGCGACGTGCTCGGGATTAGAATTATATTTTTTTTAATGTATGATTATAAATAAATAAATAAATAATGTATTGGATGTATGGATGTTACACATTCATTTGTGGGTGATATGTTGTAGAGAGCCTATGAGCAACACCATATTTTCGGAGCAATGCCTCCACCGTCTTGTTACAAAAGTGGGTGCCACGATTGCTTATCATAGCTCGAGGGATCCCGAACCTTGAGAAGATCCGAGATTTAATGAATCGTGCAACAACCTTTGAGTCCTTAGTTGAGGTGGCTTTCGCTTCCACCCACTTGGAGACATAATCCACCGCAAGCAAAATATAAATATTCCTGAAGGAATTTGGGAAGGGCCCCATAAATTCGATGCCCCACACATCAAAAATCTCACAAAACATTATAGGCGCTTGGGGCATTTGGCTTCTCCATGAAAGGTTCCCCGTCCGTTGACAATTATCACATAACCTACAAAATTCATAAGCATCTCGAAACAGGGTCGGCCAATAAAAACTACTATCAAGTACCTTATGTGCGGTTCTCTTGGACCCAAAATGTCCTCCACATGCATGAGAATGGCAAAATGATAGAATAGCGTGGAACTCCAACTCGGGGACGCATCTTCGAATGATTTGATCGGCACAATGCTTCTAAAGGTATGGATCGTCCCATACATAATATTTTGCGTCACTCTTCAGCTTTTCCCTCCTTGCTTTTGCCATTGCTGTTGGAAATACACGAGCAGCTAGAAAATTAACCAAGTCATCATACCAAGGTTCCAAGTGCTCGACTGCAAGTAGTTGTTCGTCCGAAAATCTCTCATCAAGTTGTAGCTCGTCCTCCACGTGCACTAATCGACTAAGGTGGTCGGCCACGGTATTCTCGGCTCCTTTCTTGTCTTTGATTTCCAAATCGAATTCTTGGAGTAAAAAGATCCACCATATGAGTCGTGGCTTCGTCTCCTTCTTTGTAAGTAGATGCCGCAGGGCCGCATGATCGCTAAAAACCACCACTTTTGATCCAATGATGTACGAACGGAACTTCTGAAGGGCAAATACAACAGCTAGAAGTTCCTTCTCCGTGGTAGTATGATTTTCTTAGGCAGGGTTCAAGGTCTTCGATGCATAGTAGATCACATGGGTTGCTTTATTAACCCTTTGCCCTAGCACAGCTCCCACAGCATAGTCGCTCGCATCGCACATGATCTCGAAGGGTAGGTCCCACCTCGGCGGTTGGATAACTGGAGAGGTGGTCAGCCTCTCCTTTAGTGTGTCAAAGGCCTTCTTGCAGTCGTCATCGATCTTAAACTCCACATCTTTTTGCAAGAGCCTACAAAGTGGTGATGCGGTCTTTGAAAAGTCCTTAATAAATCTCCTGTAAAATCCTGCATGGCCAAGAAAAGAACGAACTTCCCGTACATTGGCAGGGTAAGGCAACGCAGCTATAGTATCAATCTTAGATTTATCGAATTCTATACCTTTCAACAAAACAATGTGTCCTAAAACTATACCTTGTTCCACCATAAAATGACATTTTTTCCAATTTAATACAAGGTTAGTTTCAACACAACGTTTCAAAATCAACGAGAGATTAGCAAGACATACTTCAAAAGAATCGCCATAAACGCTAAAGTCATCCATGAAGACCTCTATGATATTGCCAACATATTCCGAAAAGATACTTACCATACATCGTTGGAATGTGGCCGGTGCATTGCAAAGTCCAAATGGCATGCGGCGATAGGCAAACGTGTCGAATGGGCATGTGAAGGTAGTCTTCTCTTGATCCTCGGGTGCTATAGGAATTTGGAAATATCCCGAGTAACCATCCAAGAAGCAGTAGTATGAATGGCCCGCCAACCTCTCAATCATTTGGTCAAGAAACGGAAGGGTAAAATGATCCTTGTGAGTCATGGCGTTCAACTTACGATAATCGATACAGACCCTCCATCCAGTTTTCGTCCTTGTTGGCACCAATTCGCCTTCTTTATTTTCGACCATCGTGACCCCCGACTTCTTTGGAACGACTTGAGTCGGGCTCACCCATCGACTATCAGAAATAGGATAAATCACCCCAACATCCAGCAGCTTCAGAATCTCCTTCTTTACTACCTCCATCATTGGTGGATTCAATTGTCTTTGAGGCTCCCTAGATGGCGCAGCGTCCTCTTCGAGCAAAATTCGGTGCATACACATGGAAGGACTTATTCCTCGTAAGTCCGCTATGGTCCACCCGATTGATTGCTTATTATCCTTGAGCACTTACCACAATGATGCCTCTTAGAAGTTTTCTAAACGTGACGAAATGATCATAGGCAATGTTTCATTATCTTCCAAGAAAATATACTTTAAGTGTTCCGATAGGGTTTTAAGTTTGAGCTTCGGTGCCTTAACTATAGATGGTACGGCTTTCTCGTGCAACTCAGGAAGTTTGATGAAATTCACATCCTCTTCTCTCGGTTTTGAACTAAGTGCGTGCAAGGCTGACACTATCTCTTGTACGTCGTCCTCCTAAGTTGGCTCAGTTAGAGGGTAACTCAAAAGCAACGAGTCCTCCCCCAAACTTCGTGTGATTGCCATCTCGAGCTCATCTTGTTTGTGCATTTCTATAAATTCCTGCGCTAAAGAGTCAAAACAATCAAGTTCAAAAATGGAGTTATCGCAGTCAGGAAATTTCATAGCATCAAAAATATTAAATTGACAAATGTGACCGTCAAACTCCACTGTTAAAGTGCCTCGGGTAACGTCGGTTTTTGTTTGAGCAGTGTTCAAAAACGGTCGCCCCAATAAGATAGGTGGTGACTTTGATGCGGAATCGTTCATGCTCAACACATAGAAGTTAGCTGGGAAAATTAACTCGTCCACTTTCACAAGAACATCTTCAACAACACCATCAGGGTAAGCAGTGCTTCGATCGGCAAGTTGGATCACCACCCCAGTTTTCTTTAGTGGCCCAACCTTCAAACAATCGAAAATGGTGCGTGGCATGATATTTATTGACGCACCCAAATCCAGCATGGCGCGCTCGACTCGCATGTCTCCAATCGTGCATGGAATGAAAAATATGCCCGAGTCATTCCGCTTTTGTGGCAAGCTCTTTTGGAACACAGCTGACACATTTGCTCACATTAGGACTTTTCCGTCTCCTTTCAACCTTCTCTTGTTGGTGCATAAGTCCTTGAGGAACTTGGCGTAATGAGGAATTTGCTTGATCGCATCGTCAAGTGGAATAGTGATCTGCACCTTCTTAAAAATGTCTCGTATTTGCCTTTCCGTGTCCTCCTTAGCTTGGCGCTGATTCTCGATGTAAATGGAAGTGGCTCGATCCTAGGAGGAGAAACAACGGGGTGATTAAAATTATTAGAAGGTTTAGGATTACTCTTGTCAGCATGTTTCGGCTCCGTATCATCTTCCTCCGTTTTATCTTCATTTTCCGGCTCTAGCATTGGATTGGCTGGTCCTTCCACTTATTTGCCACTTCGTGTCGTAACAGCGCTCATATTTTTCGGGTTCACCTCAGTTTAAGGAGGTAGTCGGCCACTAACTCGTGCTTCTAGTTTGAATATGTGTTCTGCCATTTGACTCAATTGGGTCTCCAAGCCTTTTACGCTTGTTGCCAATGATTTCACTATTTCCTCCAGCTGTGGGGATATATTCTCTTTCCGTTGTTGGTTGTTGTATTGATTCGGAAAATTTTGCCCCCTTTGCTGAGTCTGAGGAGGCCCTTGATCTTGACTTCCTTGCTGGTCCCTCCATCTAAACCGGGGTGGTCGCCCCATCTCAGGTTGAAGGTTTGGGGATACGGCTTGTACTTTCTCCCTTGTCCATTTCCAGTTCCCAAAGCATTTACGTGTGCCTCGAGTACGGTGTAAGAATGTGGGCAGTCATCGGTAACATGCTCCACTGTTTCGCATAAGCCGCATGGTCGAACTTTTGGAGCTCCTCCCGCACTCATTATGGCCTTCAACTCATTTAAATGGGCTTGTAGTGAATCATTACCCACTTCATTCACCGATCTTAATGAAGGGTCACGGCTTCCGAATTGCTGAGAGTTGGCCGCCATGTTCGATATTAGTTCTTTTGCTGTCGTCGGTGTTTTGTCCATCAAGGTGCCTCCACTAGCTGCATCAACCATATTTCGATCAGTGAGACACAAGCCTTCATAAAAATACTGGATCAATAATTGCTCGCCCATTTGGTGCTGAGGGCAACTAGCGACGAGCCTCTTGAATCGTTCCCAGTACTCATGCAACGTTTCTCCTTGCGTTTGCCTAGCAGCGCAAATGTCCTTTCGAAGATTTGCCACTCGTGATGCGGGAAAGTACCTCTGCAAAAAGGTCCTCTCCAACATTGCCCACGTAGTGATGGATCCCGAAGGTAAGTAGTAAAGCCAGTCCTTGGCTAGGTCTTTCAATGAAAGGGGGAATGCCCTTAGCTTGATTTGTTCGTCCGTGACTCCGGCGGGTTTCATGCTTGCGCAAATGACATGGAACTCTTTCGAGTGTTTGTGCGGATCCTCACCAGCGAGTCCATGGAATGCAGGTGAGTGATGGATTAGTCCGGATCGTAACTCGAATGTAGCATCGTTCACCGTTGGAAAAGTGATGCACAATGGTTGTTGAGGGAGGTCGGGATTAGCTAACTCCTTCAACGTTCGTTCCGCTTGACCAGCCATCGTCTCGTTTTCTCGTTCTTCGCTCTCACTTGAAGACTCCTCGGGTATATAATTAGGTAGTACTCGTTCCAAGTCCGAAGTCTCCTTCTTCTTCAACTCACAACTTTTCTTGTTGGTTTCCGGATAGTAATGCAAATTTTTCTTTCCGAATGATCTCAAGTTCATTCACCTGAGAAAACACTCAACAAGAATTCAAATTGTTCTAAAACAGAAATAGTAATAAATATAAAAATAAACTACTAAAATTCTTAAAATCACAATTTAAACGCGTCACTCCCCGGCAACGGCGCCAAAATTTGACCGCTCGTCGTTAAGCGTCAAATTAAATATTTATTTTTCCTCAGCTTTTCTCTACCAACTAGTAGTAGTGATAAGTAAGTGTCGATCCCACGAGGAGTGTGGTTTGATTGTGATAGTTTGTATTTTATTTAAACAAATAATTAGGGTAGGAATTGTGAATTAAATTAACTAACGAAATAAATAAGCAAATAATTAAAAACAAGCAAGAAAATAATTAACGAAAAATTCAATAACAATAAAGCTCTAGTTCTATATCATGGCTTATTCAAGATGTGAGCATAAATTCTCTCTCTAAAATTCCAGCATGACTGTGTTCATCATGCTGGAAATGTTTGAAGATTCAGCTTCTTCTTCATGCCCAGCATTCTTCGTGATGTAATTTTTGCCAGCATTCTTCTGTTTTATAAATAAAGAAAATAAAAAAATGAAGAAACGTAAAAAAAAATATTCTTTTTCAGCTCAGTTTGTTCGACCGAATCGAACTCTCGCCGGAATCCCGTCGTCACGTTACCGGCTGCCTAACGCCTCGTCATCGTGGCCAACGACGGCGTACCCCCAGAAACCTACCCTCGCAACCTCGCCGGCCGCCCAACACCTGGACACCGCAGCCACTCCAGGCATATCCCCAGAAACACCTCCTTGCATCCCCACCGGAGCTTGCTGCGCAACAGCCGCCGCCGACGCTCTCACAGCAACAGCTGCCCATGGAGTTTTCCCTTCAACAAGCCTCCTTGTAGCTTCACTTGCCCCAGTCGGCCAACACCCCTTTGTTGCAGCCCCACCTACAGAAACAAGCAACCTCGCCGGAGGTTTCTCTCCAGCAGCTGCCGCTGGATTTCTCGACTCAACGGCCACCCATGGCTTTTACTCTCAGTCGCAAGCAACCTCGTCGGAGGTTTCTCTACAACAGTCGTCGCTGGATTTCTCGACTCAACGGCCACCCATGGCTTTTTACTCTCAGTCGCAAGCAACCTCGCCGGAGGTTTCTCCTCTTACCCCGCTACCCCAACAGCTTCCTGGTATTCCGGCCACCTTCATGGGGCCCGTTCCTGGCTCCCCTTCCATCTCAAGATCTGCCTCTACCGTTGTCTGATTTTGTCAACACCGGCGCCGCCTTTTCCTTTGGTTCCTTACCGGCGCTTGGGTTACTTGATGCGCAAGCCTTCTCTGCCATTTCTTCCGGCTTCTCCCGTTCCAGTCTGGCCGGAGTTCCTCCGGTCTCCCAGTCCTCGAAGACTGGACTCGCCGTTTGCAACTTCCCGTCTGCCTCCGTTCCGGCGCCGCCGTTCACGACGAGAACCTCCTTCTTCTCTCCTCCCCTGCGCCTTTTCCCCCAGTTGCCATCTGCGACTGCCCCAGCCGCCACCTCGCTCGAAGCCTTACCGGAGAATTGGGTCTCTGCCCAGTTGCTTGACGCACAAGGTAACCCTCCCATGCTCCCCGATGCTACCCTGTCACATCTTGCCGTCATCCACACAGTGCCGATGACTTTCCAGAAAGTTTTTCCGCCGTCTCTTCCCTCGACTCCTCCTCCGACGGTTTCTTCTCTAGCTCCCTATAATCCCGGCCTTTATTTCGGCTCCTTTTCGGCGCTCTCGATGTTTCCTGCGGTCAACAATACGGTGGCGGCTAATCCGTCAATGTCGCCCTTTTTTACTTGTTCTCCCTCCTCCTTTCTCTCGCACCAGGCGTTGTATGGCTTTTCTGGTATAAGATCTGAAATCCCAGCTTTCTCGACTGTCACGTCTGGGACTCCTCCCGTGGTCAAACTTGGTTCTGGCCCACCTCCTTTTCCAGCGGCCCATCCTACACGTAACCCCCACTTGACACCCGGGCGTCCTTTTTCTACCAACGGCTGCCCATTCCTTTTGGGCCCAGATCCCCAGCCCAAATCCCACCCTGCTTTGGCCCATGTGTCCCAACCATTTTTCCACTCCACTTTGGCCCAGGAACCCCAAGCCCCGATGCTTTCCCTTTTCTCAAGTCCAGCATTTGCTACCCCAAGCCCATCTACCTCCAGGCAGTCCAAACCTACATTAACCATCGTCAAGAAATGCTTTCGAGCATCCAAAAAAAAAGTCAATTGAAGACTTTTTTAGTTTTGATTGGTTGTGTAGGGGATTCGGTCCCCCAGACTTTTTTCTTTTGATGACTTTTGGTCGTGTAGGGAACTCGGCCACCCCGTATCTTTTTCTCCTTTTTTTAATATATATTTCGCACTTTATTAAAAAAAAAAAAAAAAAAAAAAAAAAAAAAAAAGCTCTAGTTCTAGTTCAGTTTCCACCCTCGTTCCACTCATCTAACCAATCACAATATCATAATTCATTCATCATATGCGACTAAAAACCCTAAGTAGCAATAAGCTCTGCTACTCGAATTTGCCCTTACCGTTTACTCAATTAAAATAAGCTCATTAATTGATTATAATTATTGAATAACCTAGAATAAGCTCCCTAGATTCAACCCAACAACAGCATTAATAATCAGGCAAATAGATTAATCTAAGCAATAAACAGATAAGCTCGGTTTATTCAACCTATGTTGTGTTGTCCCTAATGATTCGAAATCATTAGTTGCTTCATAGAAATAGGAATTAAGACAATTACACGGGAAGAGATCCTATTTCTAGCGATAGATAACCAATCCGTAATCTAGGTGATGAAGAAAAATTAAGAATTAAGCAATCATAAATTACGAATAGAACAACACAAACAATCGCATATGAAGAACGAAAGACAATATTGCATAAATTAATTAGAACATAGTTTCACGAGGGTTTCAACATCCCTAGAACTAGATAATAAGTTTACTCACTCATGGAGTTAATAAAATAAAAGAAAAGGTTCAGATAAACAAACATAATCCTTGAGAAATTAGGAGAAACGATGTGTAGAACTTGAATCTTGCGTCTTGGATCTCCAATCTTCAAGTTCTCTTGCATATGGATGGTTTGGGGTAAATTGGGGCCTCTATGGAACTCCTTGGAATCCTAGGATATGTTATGTGTGTCCTTTGAACGAAATAAGGTCAGGTCAGGTTTATATAGAATTTCTCTTTCTTGCCGCACAAGATTTCTTCCAAAAATAGCCCAGCCGTGTCGGCGTTGACAAAGCGTCGACCGACGCGTGCCAGACCTCGACGTCGACGCACATCATCCGCCCGCGTCGACGTGCATGTGCGTCGACCGACGCACTTTCAATCGTCATAACAGAGAATTTCCGTCGACATGGCGTCAACCGACGGGCCTTGAATCGACGCTACTGCAGCTTCTCGTCGACTGAGCATCAATCGACGTGCGCATGATCGACGCGACAGAGATGAATTGCCGCCCATCGCGTCGACCGACGCGAACCATCCTCATCATCGACGCAACCTCCTGATTGTCTGTTTTCTTTCGCCGGTTCATTGATCCTCGTCTCTCAACTTCCTCATGGAACGTCATTTACTTAATATGGCACCAAGTACTGCAAAAATAGAGCAGAAATATACAATTGGTGCTCCTCCACTCGTAATAATAAATATGCGAGAAATAAACATATATGAGAATATTAAGCACATAAAAACATAGGGATTAAACTATTAAGCACATAAGAACAATTTCTCACCTATTAGGTTGCCTCCCAAGAAGCGCTTGTTTTACGTCACTAGATTGACGTACTCCCTTTTGGTCAAGGTGGAAAGATCACGGGAGGGTCCACCAGAAAAATCTCCTCCTTGTCGGGAGGAATTGTGGTCTTAAAGTGACCCAACACCTTGTCTAAGATCCAATAGAAATATTGGCCGTCTAGTGTGTCTATCGGGCAAGTAGGAGTCACCTCGGGTAGAATTTCGGGTGGAATTGTGGTTTTGAAGTGACCCGACGACTCACCCCAAAAACAAAAGGAGTAATGGTCGGCTATCTTTCCCAACATGTGGTCGAGCGACGGGGGAGGGAAACGATCGCTTTTGATATCCGCATTTAACTTCTTAAAATCGATCAACATCCTCCATCTCGTCGTAGCCCTCATGGCCAATAACTTTTCCTTTTCATCCTCGATCACCTTCTCTTCTTCCACTATCTCATTAGAATTTGGATTCAAATGCCATTGAAATTCTTGAGGTGGTTGGGCATCATCCTCCAAGACGAGTTTATGCAAGTAAGTCCGAGGACTAGCTCCCTTTATCACTCCGGTTCTCCAACCAATTGCACCCTTACGAATTTTAAGTTCTTCAATCGACCCCTCCTCATCTCGCTCCGGATTGGCAAAGATGATGATTCGCTTACTCTCCTCTTTCTCCAAATAAACACGCTTGAGGGGATATGGAGGAGTCTTAAGCTCGGTCTTATGCCTCCTCTCGACCTCGTTGGAGGCTAGCTTGAACAAATCACCACTCCCCTCAAGGCACTCTTCAAGCTCTTCAGTCTTAGCATCACTAACCTCCACCTCCCCCTCTAAGAAATCATCATTTTTTTCAATCTTATCATCAATGACCCCCACCTCCCCCTCTAAAAAGTCGTTGTTGCCCTCAACGACCCATAAACAAACTTCTTCACACAAGTCTTGGGTACATAGAGGCACAACGGGCTCATCATTAAGAACAAGGGGCTCATCCTCACAACATCCCTCAATATCGACATCCCGGACAATATCTTCCTCAATGCAATTATCATCCAAACAAATTCGTTCGACCGTGGCCCTAATGAAGTCCATATACACCCACTCTTCGCAATATTGTTTTGAAGTAAAGGGTAGGGGGTCAAGAGGAGTAAAAATACTCGGAATTGAGACCACGGCCTCCTCCGTTGGTGAGACAATCGAACCAACTACCCCACACTTATCAAGGAACATGACCGGACAAGTGGGCGGAGGTGGACTTGAGAATTGTTGTGTAATGGCCCATATATCCGGATCGAGGGATGGAGTAGGAGCAATCATCGGGGTAGACGGATCAAACGGGCCCTAGGGAGGAGAAACAAGAGGATTAGGAGTCGGTGGCGGAGCAAACAATGGTGGGGCACAATCGGGTCCCACTGGATATCCATGGCCTCCATACACATCCACCGAACGAGGCATCGACAAGTTGAATGAGGGAAGGGAAAGGCAAGAGTCGGTAACATGACCACGCGATCCACACCATGTACATCCCACAAACGGTCAGTTAACATCCCTCATAGTGCGGATGGGGGGGCCACTTTCGATATTGGAGCTCAGGCCTCCAAACAATGCATAAGCCTCGTGATCTTTAGCGGATAGGGTTATGCGCGTCCCAAAATTGAGATTCGAAGTAAGAGGACCTCCACCCGGGCCGGGATTCCCAAAGCCACCATTATACATATTCGGGTAGGGAGTGGGAGCACTATAGCCACCATATGGACCGGATGTTGGTGTAAGCATATTCGGAAAGTGATTGGAAGCACCATATTCTCCATACGGAGTGGAATTCGGAGTTTGGTTACGAACGATCCCATTTGGATTAACGAAGCCTCCATCTACATGTTCGGAAATTGAGGAGTAGGGGCTCCGTAACCTCCATACGAACTGTTTGAAGCCAAGAAGCCGATCGACCCAACATAGTTTGCACCATACCCTCCCATGTTGGGTTGACCATAGCCGAATCCACCATTAGCAACGTGGTTTGCACCATGCCCTCCCACGTTGCGAAATCCATTATACATCCCATTCCCAACATGGTTTGTACCATGCTCTCTCATGTTGGGAATGTATCCACCATAGCTATAAGAACCTTGCATACTAAACAAAAACGTCAAATAACAAAGAAAGCTAAAAACACAATGAAACTACAAGAAAATCAAAAGCCTTAACTAAGCCGAGTCGCAACGGCGCCATTTTGTTTTCATAGTTTTTGTGGAGTTGAAATAAATCAACGGGTTCATGGCTTGATATTATCGGAAATCGATTCGTTTGTATAATTCAATGTGTTTCAAGCTTTGTAAAATAAAAGAAAATGAAAATAAGCAATTAAACTAGCTAAACTACACTAGAAATTGAAATAGCAAGTTGGTCGGATGCCTCGGTCGTATGCCTTCTATGAAAATGCAAGCAAAATCAAGAATTTAGCAAGAACAAGCAATGTTTCACCAAGTACAAGCATGCAAGCACAAGGTACAACAATGCATAAAAACTCAAATAATGCAAATAAGTAAAAATTGAAAGCACGAATGGATAAAGTAATGAATATACGAGAAAGTTTAAAACTTCATGAAAAATAACAAGCAACAAAGCATAGATCTAGGATTAAGCATGAAACAAAGCATGAAAATTAAATTGCAAATAAAGCATGTGAAAAACTCAAAATCAAGATGATCCAAGACCCGATCTATGATCTAAACGTGTCACTCATCTAGATTCCATAGCCAATTCTTAAGACCTAACAAGAATTCAAGGTGCTAAGACAAAAGGCACAAAATGAAGAAAAATGCATGAAACATATGAAATTACGTGAAATTAAACGATCTAGGCCTCAATTTATGATCTAGTTGTGTCACTCAACTAGATTCCATGGATGATTCACAAGATGAAGCACCAATTCTAATAACTAAGGCAAAAAGCATAAAACAAATGAAGAACAAAGCATGAAATTAAAAGAAAGCTTACTAGAATTAAAGAGAGAATCCAAAAGTTTGATTGAAATTGCAAGGAATTAAAAATTCAAGGGAGTACTTGAATCCTTCTTGAGCTTACAAACCCAAGCAAAGCTTGGAATTAAGTCTAGAGAGAGAAAATAATCTCAAACCCAAGCTTGGGTTGGGAGGAGGTGTCATTTCAAAATGAGAGTAAGGTTCTATTTATACAAGGTAATTAGGGGTAAATTAGTCAATTATCACTTGTAAGCTTGGACTTCCTATATTTGACCAAATTTAACCCAAAATGGTATAAGACCATTTGGGTCGAATTGGCTCGATTGGACTCGGCATGGCTCGGCATTTGGGCGAGATGGCTCGGACACTGGGTAACCCAGTGTCCAAACAGGTACCCAGTATCGGCAGCTCTGGGAAGGACTGGGCGGGCGTGGCCGGGCGGGCTCGGCAGGCTTGCGGGCGTGTGTTGGGAGCTGCGCTCAGACACTGGGTAACCCAATGTCGAAACACGTACCCAGTGTCCGCGATGCGTGGGCGGAAACACACTGCCTAGCAGTTGATTCGACTGATGGGCGTCGATCGACAGCTCTCGACAGTCGATCGACTGCTCTCGGCAGGTGTGACTCGGACACTGGGTAACCCAGTGTTAGCAACGTACCCAGTGTCAGCTATAATACTTCAAATCGAGGCCCGATTTCGCCAAAACTCCACCTGTAAGCCCACATTTGACCATCCCCAGACCAGGATACTTCAAAATACCTACATTAAACATAAAATTAATTAATTATGATTAAAATAACCATATTGATTATAAAATCGAAAAGAAACACGAAAAACAACAAAATGAGAGAAACAACCTAATAACTTAACTAAACTCGACTCAAAACTACTAAAAATGACACTAAGAACTAATTAAACACACGAGAAAAATACCACAATTACATGCAAAACACTCAGCCACCGAAAACTTCCTCAATCGATCCTTCTTCCTCTTGGAGGGCAAAGGGAAGACTTCAAAACCACTTCAGCACCGGCATTGTGGAGAGACGACACCAAGTCTTCATCCATATTTCTTCTTGGTTGAGGGGGATGGAAGGCTACAAAGGATGTAAAACGGCTGAAAGATTTGAAAAGACAAACCAAGGCGAAAATAACCTAAAGAAAAACAAGCGAAAAGAACAAAAAGGGTATAATAAGAAAGATAAAATACTAAGATGGTCGCCCCCAAGAGCGATCTTGGGATGCTTGCTAATTAAGCCCCTCAGTGAAACTATTCTCGCGAGTGAATAGGTAATTAAGATGGCGATGGTTAACAACACGAGACTAGAGGATAGTCTCCAGGTGCTAGATAAACTCTTTGCTCGACTCGATGGTCATAAATGTATCCAACGCGATCAAAAAAATAAAAGAAAATAGAAAGAAAAGTACCCAAAGACTCATGAACAAAGATACTTACTTATTGGCTAGACAAAACAGGTGGGGGGATAGGTCAGGCTGACTCGTTTGGGCACGGAAGCTGCCAATCCCTACCCACAAGAAATTAGTAAGACTTCCATATACGAGCGAATTAAGGGGCACCATTAACTAGGTCTTTGAATTGTCCGTGACGAGCACTAGCATAGAACCATCCTGTACCTGATTATGGAGAAAGCTTCCATTGGAAGAGTCGTACCTAAGGCTTCCATTGGAAGAGCCAGTTGATTTGCTCAAACGTAGGGGCCAAAACCGCCAAACCCCACCTCTCTAGCCACTCCGATAGGAATCCCGGTAGAGGGAGACATAAACCAAACTTCAAATAATCCTCATAGATCGTCGCACAACCCCTCGGAGCGTGATGTCGCGCTCGTTCCTATGAGGACAAATGAGATGAACAGAGTCGGGGACCTGGTGCTCCCACCGTATCTCAGAAAGTCTCCCCCGTAATGGCATTGGGATAAACCACAGAGTTGAGATCTGACTTCCAGCCATCTCGGAGGGACATCGCTTTCATTGGTCGACATGGGCGTTCAGGCACTCGGGGAGCATCCGGTTCACGGCAAGCATCCTCCGTTAAACCTCCGGCCCGACCCTAAGCGCTCCTCTTTGGGTAAGGCACGTGATGGGAAGACTCCCCAGGGAAGATTTTCTCCTTCCCCTTTTGGCTCTAGAAGGGGAGAGGCTCATCAAAAGCAGGTAATTTCCCAGCCATCTACACGTCAAGGTAGAACTAGTGTTTCAAAATGCGTATCGCATAATACATCACGTTTTGGTCCCAACATTGCATAGTGTGAATAGTGTTGCGTAAGCTATTCGGACATTTTATCTTTAAATGAAAGAATACATTTATTTTTTGGAAAAATAACTTCACATATTATCTTTTAAAAAATGTACACATCTTGAGGACCAATGGCCACAAAAATCCCAATTTAGCTACAATCACAACCAAGACTAAGAAACCTACTGCCTCTTGCTTCTGCCCGCAAACAAAAATTCACAATTCACCAAGCCACAAAACAAAAAACAAAAGGAAGATCAAGCACTAAAAATAGTACAGGATTGCTAGAGCTTTTAGCCAGAAGAAAAAGAAAAACCCTAAAAACAACTCAACCAAAACATCAAGGAAACTATTTCTATCTTTCACTTTCTAAGCACTTTTTTCTTATTTTCTTTCTTTTTGCGAGAGTTGCTCAGTTGGGTGAAGTTGCAGCCAAGAAAATAGTACTTAAAAGTACATCTCTCTCTCTCTCTCTCTCTCTCTCTCTCTCTCTCTCTCTCTCTCTCTCTCAATTGAGGATCTCAGCAGTGTGGGAGAAAAAAAGTAATTACAGTAACTTTTGTGAACCAGGAAGGAGATAGAATAGAGAGTGGTGGACTGAGCAATTCGGGAGAGGTGGAGAAACTGAAAGTCTAGCTTTTGCACGGCGAAGGCGAGATGAATGCAGTGCTCGGGAGAGGAGAAAAATTGTTCAACTGAGATGTTTTTTTATTTCACACATTTAGCGTAAGTAAAAATTCACTATAGCGTATAAAGCGCATTATGTTGCGCCATATACAAGCCACGTCAACAAATGGCGGCGCTTTTTGGGAAAAACAATAATAGGTGTGCGCTACAGCGCGAAATGAGCCCAAAATGCGCAATAGAACGCTACATAGCGGGCTAAAAAAATGTTATTAAAAACCATAGGTAGAACCACAAAGTCTTGATTAATGGTTAAAAAAGCCTAACCCGTGATCATCAAGTCCTGACCATTAGTAATAACGACTTAGTCAATTGTACGATCGGAACTATCCGATGATGTCGACATATGTTATTAGAAAAATGAGAATCCATGAAAGAAAAGATGAAGCAGGAAGAAAGACAATGAAGATCGACTGAGAAGACCTAAGGTTGCAAGTCAGGGAAAGGGCAAAAAGACAAAGTCATAGAAAAAGCGTGGACAAAAGAACCAAGGGGGAGTCAAATAAAAAGGAGTCGATCTGAATTGACACAATCTTTTAGAAAGAACGTGAGTGTTTCGAACAATCACGACTCCCGGGTTCCACCTATGAAAACCCTAGGGATTGACATGTAACCTCTGCGACGTTTCAAATTCCAATGTAACACTTGGAAGCTCGCCACGTGGGAGGTGAGTCGAGCTCGTCCTTTATCAAAAATGAGCCACCCTCAGGGGCCATTATTGGTGGTCGTCAGATTTGGTAGCCCCCTCGCCAACATGGCATGTCACATAAACATATCAAATCACATCTAAAGAATTGGGTGGAATACGGGTCTTAAAGCGGGCGGTGCGCCCAGCACCGACCCGCCCTTAGAATATCCCCCTGGGAAGATGATCCATTTGATCGCCAGCGAATTGTAAGGCGACAGCCTTAACAACCTTAAATGGTTGTAGCCCTAGGGATAATTGAGGTCTAACATCATGATTATAAGAGAGAATTTACATGCAAGTTGGCTACAGGCCAACGATGGAGAAGTGAAAGCTTACTGCCAAAGAAAAGGATTGTTGAGAATAACGACTTGACCCCAAAATGAGGTTGTCGCACAATAGAAGACGACATGTGGCACGATGCCAGCCTAGCCTAAAACCGCCATAACCAGTATAATATAACCTCGAGAAGTAAAACAAAAGAGGACATTCTTCATTATCGATAACGGTACTAAGCTTGAACATTTAACAAGCACATTTATGACAGAACTTTTGCAGTACCAACATAAGTATTGTTATAAGGTATTTAGCTTCGCATTCGCGCGGGAATTCTACCAACTTAATAGAGTGAGATAGAGAGAGGCGAGTAAACCTGTTAAAGGGACAAGCTCTTATAGGACATACCTTAACCTCAAATATTTAATATGACTATCTCTCATTCTCTCCATGTGGCTTTTTATTTTGAAGCAAATTTCTCTTTGTTTTGCTTATGTGTGTGTTATTTATTAGGTCCGTATTGTTGTCCAACACTGTGGCATCAACAATTATTATAATTGTTTTTCTTGTAATTTTTCATATTTTTTTTTATTTTTTAAAAACTATTCTAGGAAGTCTTTATATAGTATTATAATTTTATTTGTTTTCCTTTTTATGGATAATCTTTTTATATTCTCAATCATGTTAATATTGGTAAATTAATCTCGAACAGCTAATTTACCAAATAATAATTTAAAATCAGTTATAAACTACCAGTTATTAGTTATTAGCTCAACCAATTAGATCCTTAGTCTCACTACTATAGATGATGTTCAAACTAGTCTTTTTAAATGCAATTAATCAATTTAAGTTTCACAATTTACGATCTGGGTCAATTTAAGGACAAATTTTGCCAAATTTTGAACTTTGGCTGGATTCAATCCAAAATTTGGAGCTTTCGTGCACTTAATGACATGTCATCATTTTTTATAATAATTTTTTAAAATATGGGAAAAATACATAAATATAAAATAAATCTTAACATTTATAAATGAACATAAAACTTTATAACCAAATTTTAATAAATCTAAAGTTACAAAATGTAATATATATATA
>BMAC01000048.1:1696390-1718502 GCA_014905375.1 Phtheirospermum japonicum | reverse complement strand
GGGAAGAAGAAAGGCCCACGGAAGAAAAAGAAGGGGTGGGCTAAGGAGGGGGCAGCTGGGATGGGTTGGGTCGGTTTGGAGGGTTGAGGAAGTGGGCTGGGAACACAATGGGCCTGGGAGTGGGCAGAAAGGGAGGGAGAAGAGTGGGCGGGCTGGATCTGGGCCAGGGGGTTAGGAGGCTGGGATTGGGTTGGGGAAATAACAGCCAAGTGGGCTTGGGAAGAAGAAAGGCCCACGGAAGAAAAAGAAGGACTGGGCTCAGTCAGTGCAGCAGAATTGCGAGAAGGAAGATCAAAAGAAACAGATTTGAAAGCAGATTTAGTGACAGTCAATCCACACCGGAACGGGGGTTCACTCTTGAAATCAAAGTTCGGAGACCATTTGAATATCCGCATTGGAAAATTATCGATTAACAGTTCCCGCCTCATCCACAACTTCGAAAACATTTGTTCATCAAGGGCAGTTATCACAACATGTCGAGAATTAATGTACGTCAATTTACACCCCGTGTAGCCCATTTTTGCAAGTTTCAAGCGAATTACCTGATTTTTAGGCTTGCCGAACAATAATTTGCCAACAACAGCATACTGGAAATTGGCCGAAGCTTGCGAACGCTCCGGCAAAGTAAATATGGCCTCCGGAATCACTCGGGACCTGTCGACGGTGCCGAGGGCTGCGGAGGAGCATAAATTACCTGTTGAAGTCGCTTCCGCGTAGGATTTCATGGGGGCGGGGATTGTCGAGGTTGTCGGCCGGGGACCGGGCCTTGAGACCCTCCAGTTGGCGCTGCTCTGGAGTTGTAGCTGGTGTAGGTAACACAAATGTCCGGTGCGGAGCAGGCCGCTTACAGGCCACCTGAGCGGCGGCGGCGGCGTGTTCTCTCTCTTGATCTGTTGAGAATTTTATTCTTGGGAATAATTCCTTATTTAGTTGTTTGTCTTTATTGGGCCCAAAATATATTAGGAAACTAGAATTAGGACTATAGATTTGTTTCCTAAATTGTGTACAAGACTTTAATTATTCCTAAATTGTGTTTAGGATTTGTTTTTAGGTATTTACCAAGTTTAGGATTCTAGGTTTGTCTATTTAAGACAAGGGGAGTCCTAAAGCTTGTACTTATGAACTTTACGCACGGGATTTTGAGAGAAGAAATCGACACAAGACAAAGACGCACGACGAGCAAGAAAGAAGAACACGAAGAACTACTTGGAGCCATTGATCGTGATTAACAAGCTATTCGAAGTTGCGTGACGACGGAGAAGATCTTGTCATTCCGTCAACAAGTATTTAGTATCAAATTTATTGATATTTAGTTTTCATATATTACTTTATATTTTTGTATTGAGCGTGAACGAAAGTAATATAGTTTTCGGGTTTGTACACCCAAGTTCACAAGTACTTTTACTTGTAAACTGAATTTGTTATATCGTGTTCTTATCATTTTATTCCGCTGCATATTTTATATTTTACTCTGGTCGATGTTGTTAACCAGTGTTGTTAAACATTGAATAACATCGTAAAACTGTGACTTATTTTCAAAATCATAGACCTTCAAATTTTACATGGTCGATTTCCCCTGGGTTAGCTTCGACCTCGAGCGGGGAAGCTTGGGGAGCATCCAATTTTGCCGGAGGAGGGTCGGCCGGTGTTCCGCCGTTTTTGCCCAAAAGGGGATCGCCGGCGTCTAAAGTCGAATTGGCCAAATTAGGAGCATGAATCTTGAAATTGGTATCCGGGGAGACAACAGCAACTTGGGGGGCGGGGGCCTTGTGCACTTTCCTCCAATTTGGCCGGAGTGGCGTCCGCCGGCGTATTGCCGTTTTCCTCCAAAAGGGGATCGACACTCGATTTTTGAGGATTTTGTTTTCTTTTGAAATTCGTTGCAGGGTTTTCAAAATTGGTAGTGAGGGAGGGGAGGTTGAGACTGTCGGAGGACGAGGCTTCAAATTTCCGGTTGTCTGGCCACGGCGGCGATGACCCAGGTAGTGCGAAATTTTTTGAACTTTTCGAAAAATTAAGAGATGCAGACTGGGCTTGCTTGTTAGAACAGTTATGAAAGAAAAAATATATTTTGGGATATAATCGTAGTTTTTTGCAAAAAAAAAAAAAAAAAGGTAATAATAGTAGTTATGTATTTTTGGGATAAGAGCGTAGAAATATTTTTCTTTCCTAAAAAGTAAGGTACTTGTGTTTTTTTCTCCAAAAAAAAAAAAAAAGAAGAAGAAGGCATTTGTCTAAAATCAGATAGTTTAAAGTTTCAAATTTAAGAGTGGACACATCTACTTTTAGGATTTAACTTTTAATATCTCAACAGCGTATTCTGGAAATAATACATCAACATATTCAATCCTTACAATTTCTTTTATCCCCAAAACTGCAAACTAAACAATTGTAACATTTTCTTTTCAATGCTCAAACAACTTTTGGCAGTTATATACAACATAAAATTGTCTACTCTATATTATCTGCAATGACGGGGATTTATATAAGGCACGTCTTACATATGGTTCCAGTCTCTCTTCATCATAAAAACAGGGGATTATTACAAAAACCACCCCTGAGGTCTGGGGTATTTACAAAAAAAGGACTTTGGAAATTACAACACTTTCACATTCATTAAAATATTACACTTATCCCCATTATACAAGGCAGGATCAAACCTCAAGTTTCATTTTTGGTTGTGTGTTTTTTTTCCTTTTTTTTTTTTTTTGGGTAATTTTGAAACTCATCTGGATTTTCTTTTTTGTAATTATCCCTAATAATAGTGTCATCTTCAAGGTCCATGGTCGAACAAGCAGACTAATCACTTTATTCTCTCTCTGAGAAAGAATAAATTAAATTTCTTGAATTACAAAGACAACTGATGAGAACGATTGTGATTGCCTTACACTGGAAAGGATCGTCGCATCATAAACCAAGCTAAATATCCCTCCTTGCTTATATTAGAACTGTTATGTGCAACTCGATTCATGCGAATAATGCTATCTATTATTAGCATTTGTTCATGAGGGCAAGGAGCTCAATATCATCTATGGACGAGTCCTCAAGGAGCTGCAAAGGAGTTTTACCTTCCTTGTCAACAGCTTCTGGATTGGCTCCCCTGCACAGATTATGACAATTAGAACAGAAACTAAAAAATATAATAAAATTCTCTTAGCCACTGATAATACTGATAAATCGGAGTGCAGACCTATTGGTTTCAAAATTAATCACCTCTAAAGTGTGCAATCTAATTACGAAAATCCCCAGTTATCTTTCAAAATTACAAATACCCCCTTAAGTCGGTTACAAACACCCCTGTGAAATTTGTACTATCTAACAATTAACCCCTCTTGGGAGTGCAATTTGTAAAATAGAGCCAAAAATTTAAGGGTGATATTTCAAAGAAAATTGGGTTTTTATGTAGTTAAGCTAAACTTCAGGGGTAGTTTGGCAATTAACCCCTCCCCCTTTTTATTAAAAGACCTTGTAACAAAGATTAACATGATTATCACATGGTATTTTTGTAATTTAAAAGAATATTGGTTTGTTTGTTTTTTTGCAATTAGGCTAAACCTCAGGAGTATTTTTAAGAGCTATGATATAGTTATATGACCCTGATGCTAATTACTACACAAGCTCTTAGCCTCTTACTTTGACCCAAAAAAGCCACCTTTTTAACTTGTAAAAGCTTCTAATCAAAATTTCTTTTAAAAAAAATGTTTAATTGCTGATTTCTTCAGCAGCAAATGGACTAGCATGAATTTGAGTATCAGAGATGATAGGGAACAATTACCCCAGAAAACAATCTTAAATCAATATCTTCAATCAAGGACCGTGACAAATACTAGTGATCTATGAGCAAGGACTGTGCAGATATACTCTCTATATGCCGACGCACAAGTCAGAATAAAAAGGGGTAATTGCAAAAACTAACCCCAAGGTTTGTAGTATTTACAAAAATACGAAGTTAACTTTAAAAATTACATAAACAGCCCTTGAGGTTTGATTACACTTACATTTTGCCTCAATCGATCTGACAGAATTTGCTGATATCACCAAAAATATTACAATCACACCCCTCAATTTTTCAATTTATTACAAATAGACCCAACCCAACATCTCGCATGGCTATTTGTAATACTCTTAATAACTGAGGGATGTAAATGTAAAATGTGAGAAGGGTATTTAAGGTTATTTGTAATTTTGAGAAAAGTTGAGTGATGTAATTGTAAAATTATTTGTAACCTCAAGGGTGGTTTTTGTAATTTTCAAAGTTGTGATTTTTATATTTTTATTTTATTGCAATTTGGCGAAAACTCAAAGTTAGTTTTGTGATTATCCTGAAAAAGAAATATAAAACTCCAAACACCACTTTTGTCATCAAGACATTATTACCTTATGAGCAACAGCTTCGCGATTCCAATTCTACCCCTCATAACGCTGTGATGCAGAGGCGCATGACCCTTTGAGTCGCACGTGTTAACATTCGCCCCGTGCTGCAGTAGAAGCTCCACCATGGCGATATCGGCGGCTTGAACGGCCAGGTGAAGCAACGAGCACCCGTCGAAAAGCTCATCGGCGAACGGGTTCTCGTTTTCTACCTGTGGCTCCTCCAGGGATTTCGAAGCACTATCATCTAGATCATGAAAGCTGTCGTCGGAATCGGCTTGCTCATGCAATCGCATTACGTTGGCTAAAGTTAAAGATGTAATTATAGGTGATGACGACTGGCCGCGAACGACATTAACATCCGCTTCCCAAGTGACAATGAGGCGGTAAACAGATTTCTTGTCGTTTAATCGGACACTTTCCCACAACTGTTGGGCAACCGAAGGGGGATGCTGATTTTCCTTTGGTCTGTGAACGAAACGTTTTTCTACATACTGCGGACAAAAGAGTTAGGTTGCGTATGTCAGAAGCTAAAGCATAATATATATAATAGACCTCAAGAAGCTCCAGTGGACCTGCTAATTTTTTTAATTTAAAAAAAAATGAATTGCAGCACGCAAACCAAAGAGATAATACATATAATTTAGTATCTTATTCAAATAAAAGGAACCAAGTTCATTTTTATTACGTAAAAATAAAAATGAAAACTTTGATGATTTTATGTTGTACTCGATAAACATTAAGTTTCATATTTGTTTGTGTATGTACAGATTCATATTAGAGTTAAATCATGAGTTTTATGCCCGAATAATATAAGGTCAAAAGAAGAGCTCTTACTTAAGTGGAAGTTGGGTATACTGAGAAAAATAGTTAGATAGAATGAGTGAAATTATACTATAAACTAGCTCTACGGTATAAAATTGGTGATGTATTCAACTTCTTTATAACTGAACCTAGAGAAACTGAGGCACACTCCTATCAAACCCCATAGCTGTTAGGTAGGTCCCCTAGAACTAAATCTTATTAGAAAATAAAAAATACCAAAAATATAGAAAACCCCAAAAACTAAACTAACTAAAGAAGAACCCTGAAGGAAAAAAAGAAAAGAAAAGAAAACTACAAATCTTAAAAACTGTAAAAACCCTGAAAATTTGGAAAACCATAAGAAAAACTAAACTAAATAAAAAACCAAAAAAAAAAAAAAGGATGCCCAAAAACTAAAAAGGAAACTAATAAACTAATAATATATGATCCTTTCTTAACAAAATGTACTCTGTTAGGCAATTTGGCACAAGTTCTTGTCAGAGAAATCAGGGCCTTATTTGGTGTTATTTTCCTAGAACGAAGGAAAACATACTTGGTGATTTCTGATTCAGGGGAACATATTTCCATTCCCATAAAACATGTTTGACAAAAAGAAGTTGAAAATGCCTCCCAATACTACTACAAACAATATTGACAAACCATCCCACAATTGAAAAAATGTCTCCCAAAACTCATCAAATCTTTTATTTTACCCGACAAAGCATATAAACACATTCCCAATCTCCACACATTATTAAGCCCCACTCCCAGGATGTGGATCCGAAAATGAAGATATATATAAAAAGTTTATCACACCTATTGGCCATAACTCATCCATCAATATTCCTAATTATTAAAATAGTAGAAAACAATGGGACAAAATGTTAATTTGGAGCGATACCTTTGCCTGAATGAACTTCTCTTTCCACTGATATATGATCATTGTGATGTGGTTTGGTAAGAAACTGTTTTGTATTTATCAGATTCGAAAAGACCTACAAAACAAAGGAGAGAGAAAGAGATACACGTCAGTAACAAAATATCATTATTCAATTACACACTGATCAAGCAATCTTTACCGTATTGGTATTTCATCCGCCTGAACAGTTCTACTTGCTCTTAACAACCCTTCCCATATTGAGTTGACAAAGACATTACCCAATGCCTGAAACAAAGTAATGACAGAAGGTTCCCACACTTTCACATCCAGTGTTAACGATCTTACCTGCATTTGAATTTATGATGAAAGCTGTGAGTCGGGTCCCAGACAATATCAAACACTTGTAAAGATATCTGATACAGATACTTCTATATTAAAAAAAAAAAAAAAAAAAAGTTCAACTCTATATATAATCAATTTAACTTAGATCAAAATGGACCTAAAGAAAGTTGTTGCATTGTTTTTAAATTTTTGAACTATGAGAAAGATTTGAAAAGATAAGGAACAAATAGATGTAACTGGGTTCGGTTATTTGGCTTACAACAAAAAATCATTGTTCTTTCTTACTTCTATTTTACAATGAATACCTATTTATATAGGTGAACTAGACAAGTGAAGAGAGAAAAAAAAATTGAAGGATATTACTCCAAAATAAACTATTACTCCCTCCGTCCCATAATTATAGCACACTTTCCCCCTTTTTTTTGTCCCAAATTATAGCACACTTTCCATATTTTTTTCATGCATTTACTTATGTGCCCCTATATAATGCAAATTGGTATCAACAATTAATTAGTCTTAAAAGTAAGGGTAAAATTGGAAAAGTGGGTAAAAATTAATGTTTCAACCATACTAACTACTTTTCTTAATGTCCTTGAAAGTGAAAATTGTCTATCTTTGTGGGACGGAGGGAGTAATTGATTAGATCAAATGTTCCTTCAAGTCTTGGATTACTGACATGATTTCATGTTTAAAACAAAATAATTTTATCCATAGCACTAAGAGCATGCACGAAATGATGCATAACAAAAGAATGAAGCACACCCAAAAACTGATTTTCATGCCATGTTAACTTTGATGAAATTGAAGAGAGAACGAAGGACATGAAGACGACAGGTAGTTCTGCTGTTTGGTGTTCATCCATTTATAAAGTACCAAAAGATATACTAGTAATTATGTTGTTCTCTCTTAATTCACAGTATTATATTTAACAACTATATTTATATAGATGAATTTCGGCAGGGGAACAAATAAGAAATGATAGAACTCCAACCATTCAATCCAAACACGTCCTGATGGCATTTAAAATGAATATATGAGCTATAAATAATTATTTCATCACATCATTAGTCATATAATTTGCATAGGAAGAATTATAATAGGAGTTTCTTTAATTTTTTGGTACTAAACCTAAGTTTATTAATTTTTTTTATAAAGAAAAAAAAAAGGAAATAAAATCCCAATGATAATATGACTAGAGTGAAATTGATCAAAAAAAAATTGGAGTGAATAGACCATATGACGATTAGGACCAACTAGGAAACTAGAACTACTTGCCTTGGATATATGCACACCAAGATTACGATGAATGCCAGAGCATTCGATACATATAAGAATTCCAAGATTCAACGAAGCCCAATCTGGTTCGGGTGCACCACAGTCGGCACATTTATCATTCCCAGGCAACTTCTTCAGCGCATCAATTGGCTTCTCGGCTTTTGTGCTGCATTGAGGATGTAAAGAGCTTCTGTTTGAGCGCAACATACTTCGGGTGGGATGATCCTTTTCTGATGTATATTCTTGAATGATCCTAATATCATGATCAGGGCTTCCAGCGTAACTACTTTCACTAACTGGGCTAAAGCAGAACTGCTGACATAAAAATGAATTGTCATCATGATGACAGGAAGGAAAATTTCAATATATACATTAATCGCCTTTTTACTTATGTTTTACCCTTTCAGGTGATTGTGAACTCAGCAAAGAGGTAATAACTCCTGTTATTTTTTCAATCCAGTCCATTTGTTCTGCTGAGTTTTCTGCCTGCATCAACAATAAAACTATAAAATTAGACAAAACTTGTGTCAGGCCATCTGATGGAAAATGTATTTCCATAAGACGGAGCCCGAATATCTTCCTTCTTTTAAGTTTTTCGATTCCTTTCACTTTTTCAGTGTTCTTTCTTTTCGTTTTCGTTTTCTTTTGGGCATTTTCTAAAAATATTAAGGTTTTTTTATATTTAATGTTTTTATAGGTTTTTTTTAATTCTTCAGTTGTTTTTTCAGTTTTTATGGGATTCTTTTGTCGGTATTTTAGTTCTTTAGTTTTTCTAGTTTGTTTTTAAATTTCAATTTATTCCCCATGTTTTAGTTTCTGTTTTCAGTTTTTCTAGTTATTTTAGTTTTTCTAAAATTTCTTAATTTTTGGTATTTTTTTAATTTTATTTCTTCTATATAGGATTTAGGGGATTTGATCAAACGTCAGACGGTACTGCTGCTCGGAAGTATGAAATAAAATAATCCATCCTCAGAAAAATTTACTAGAAAGAGCCGATACTCGAATTATCAGGTACTGAAAATTTACCTGTAAAGTGTAATTTTTTGAAGGTGAAATAATCCTGAAACAAAATCTTAGATCCGACTGTTCCGCGTCTACTTTAATTGTCGACGTAAGCAGGTTCACCGTGTGGCGTGCAACAGATTTTTCATCATGTACACCACCATGGTAATGGGATGAAAGCCACCGACTCAACAGCCCGGAACCTGGTTCAGAGGGAGAGATCCGATGCATAGATATATGACTGCTAGTACCTTGGAACTGAATGCCCAATGATTTAGTTAGCAACATGTTATTTCATAGAATCGGAATGGCATTTTAACCCTTAGGCTCCATTTGGATAGAGGGACTTTGAAATCCCTTAAGTTAAGTTTTTTGTTTGGGTGTAATGAGGATTTTGTGAAAATTTGAAATCCATCAAATACTTTTATAAGAAAATCTCATTTTTTATTAATAAACAATTGAAATTTATAATAAAATAATATTTAAAAAATGTTAGTGTGTTACATGTGTTGTGTGTGAAATGTGTAGTGTGTGTGTGTGTGTGTGTGTGAGAGAGAGAGAGAGAGAGAGTTTGTGTGTAATTGAATCATTCCCCAAAAATGCCTCAATCCAAATGGAGGCTTACAGTAAATTGAATCTAATTTGTTTATTAATCCATGACTTACTGTTGGCCGGCTCCATTGCTTGCGGTAATAGTATAGCATTCCCCGGCTGTCGAGAACAAAAAACCTTCTCTTCCAATCACCTCTCAAATTAGAAGAGCGTTTAGAAAGATATCCTTGTTTAATGGTTTGTACCTAGACTATTGAAGTGTTAGTTATGGTGCTCGGGAGTATGAACACAATTTAAACTCTTAGGCCTCGTTTACTTCATCGGACTAGGTTGGATATACTAATTTATCGGACCTAATCACGTGTTTACTGTAAAAGACGAGGGACCCAGCATATATCCTCATTTTTGTAGAGGATAACTTATCCACCTATGAGCTGGGTTTTAAATAATCCCATCATTCCACATAATGCAAAAAAATAAATTATTCTTTACAATAATACCCAAACATTTCATAAGATAATTGAAATTTTAATATCAAATTTTGAAATTAATATTTGAAAGTTTTTAAGGGCAAATTAGTCAAAAATAGAATAATCCAAGTAATGATTCCTTGTAATAAACATTTGAGATATATATACATATGTGTGTGTGTGTGAGTGTTTGTGTGTGTGTGTGTGTGAGTGTTTGTGTGTGTGTGTGTGTGTGTCATCCAAATAATCATACAAAGTACACATGAGATTATTCGGATAACTTAATCAAAATCCCATGATTAGTCCATTTCTCTATCAATCATCACTTATCCCATCTCGAAAAGTAAACGAGGCCATAACATAATGTCATAAGGTGTACCTTTCCCTCAGCGGAATGCATCACCGCCTCTATCAGTTTATGAGAACCTCTAGGAAAAGGTTGCATGGCGTCTCGATTCGGAGAACCATGGGACCCACTGAAAGAACGTCGACTCTCTTGATCAACCTGCCTTATATATTCCTGCATCCGTTCGTTGAGAGCAGACTGCTCGTAGTTAGAATTTTGCCTTGCCTGTTGAGCATAAGCCAAGACCTGCAGTAGTTCATAGAAGGAACAAAAAATAAGGGTTTATGAATAGTGAAAACAACATATCTTATGATTCTAATGTATATTCATTTTGAGTTAAATCAGTGAAAAATGATTTCCATTCAAGTACTACCTATAAACAGTTTTCTTGCAATAATTTAAATTTTGACGAGGCCCATAAGTAAATTACCTATATCTCAAAATTAATCGGCAACATCATTTGTTATATCATATATTAGTTTAAGAAAATAATGTGATTCATGATTAGTTACTAATTTAATATAAATGCCAAATTAATTAACTAACAAACCAATAAAAAATTAATAATTAAACTATTATTTTATTTTTATTTTTTTAACTTTCCTTTTTGTTTTTATTTTCTCCACACATCTATTTTCCATCTTCAACATTTTCTGGTAATCACATCATCCATCAACCAAACCACCACTCACGCAGACAGCCTTATCTTTAATATCTCCAATGAAGTAAATAATTGGAAAATATGTATAATTCAGGAAAAATAAATATGCTATTTTGACAAATGATGGTGCAACTCAAAGTAATACCAAAATACAAAAACAAGAGAACCTGATTAATATATGGTTCCATTTGATGCAACAGCTCGTATCCCTGGCAAGACGAGTAACTTCAAAATCATCAAGCAAGCAGAAATACAAAGCACGATATACAAACACGGGACTTTTAATTACACAGCAAACCTGTTTGAAATAACGAAGATGGGCCTGCATCGTGTTGCCAACGGCCTCTAAAAACTCAAACCTCTTTTTTGCCTCAACAGCAGAGAGAGCGCTAACCTAGTCATCAAACATGTAAAGTATTATAATGTGACAATGTAACTTTGAATTAGTTATAACTAGAAAGAGATCAACAAACCAGATTGAATCGTGTTTGCTCGAAAGTTGATCTTGCATTGTGAAGTTCCTGGAACGTCTCTCTACCAAATTAGAATTTCAAGTTTGATGGTTACCCATAACAACTATCTGAACAGTTACATGCATACACACGCACACACACATATATAGGATTTGGTTCAAATGAGAGCCAAGTCCTAGTGTGAGAACCATGGGAACATATATATATATATATATATATATATATATATATATATATATATATATGTGTGTGTGTGTGTGTGTGTTCAATTTATGAAGTAAAAGTGATTATATACCTCCTCCAAGGCACTAGCTATGTCCATCCTCGCACTCTTCCTCAATGATAGAAACTTTTCACGAACCTGGAATGTTGTGATTGTTAATTAGTCCAGCTTTTTCTTTATGAATTCAGACCAACAGTTTCTCAATGAAATGAGAAATATTCGCGATACTCATAGCTATAGTGTAACATAAATAAATTTTTTATTCTATAGATGTGATATATTGGAATGTTCAGCTTGCTCAGTTCAAGGGTCCAAATGAGCAGTCCAAATAAATAGTAAGTTTATAAATGTGATATAGAAAGGCTTTATTGAAGAAAACGGCAAGAAAACTTTTCAAGAAGCATACTTGCATGCATGCAATTATTTACTTTTAAGGCAAGATATGCATGTGCTCTCGTGCAAGAGCTGCTAAGTAAGAAATATAAAAATAGATCGCTGTTTAGAGATCGATTCCAGCAACTCATGGTTTTGCAAATGACTTAACTATGACATCAGTGCATATGAATCATTTCATTCAGACATTTCTGTAATCTGCAAGAAAAAGGCCTCATTTCATTAGCACTGCCTTTATCCTATATCGGAGTTCATCTGATGAACGAAATATTGATCGTTGAGATTTACGAATCTACTTAGTGGCATAACTTAGGGTACCCAATCTGTCTAAATGAGGCTAAACAATGTTCAAGATTCGAAAAACTTAGAAAGACGGGAAAATATCAGACAAGCAAAAATGTCAATATGAAGCTTTATGGTAGTGATGAATAAATGATATATCACACCTGGTCATAAATGACAGTGGCTTTGTCAAAGCGCTTGTGGGCTTCCTGCATATTAACACAAATTTTGTGATGTTAGATACAAAATCTTTAAAAGATAGAAAGAAAAAAACAACAAAAGAAAAAAAAATTTGAGGTGATTGGATAAAACGAAAGAATATTTTTTTTAAGTGTGCATGTGACGCCTTTCCTCAAAACTAAAATCACATGGAGCAAATGCTAATTAGATTAACAGCAATGCCTAATTTCCTAACCTTCAGTTTACTACAATTTTTAACTTTCATGTAGAAGATGTGATAACAAACACCTGCTCTAACAAAGGAAAGACTAGTAAAGACATGCAAAACAATTACCGGGTACTTATTTAAAAAAATAAGTGCTTTTCAGTTTCCTTTTGGTTCATATGGATGCAACAATTGGGTTTATTCATAAATTGGAGAACCCGCCGTTGCCACATTTATGAAGTGAATAGCAGAGATTTGCTTTTATTGCTAGTTCACAACAACTTTAAATGCTAAAATATAGCTTGAGCATTAAACCGAAAATGTTCAGTAGAAAGTTTTCAAATCATTGATGCTGCAACTAAAACCACAGTCCATACACTAAAATTTGAGAGCAACCAAAAAACTAAAATACGTGGAACAGACATTTCGTGTGAAGTACCTTGACGTCTTGAAGATCAACATTGGCAAAATCTATGAGTTTGTCACTCAGCATATGCTCTACCTAGGGGTTACAAGTGAAGAATGTTAGTAAAAAGATGCTACTAAGGATACAAGACTTTCATGTCGAAAGTCATATCCAAGATAGTTTAAGAAGAAAAACGAACAAAAAACAAGTGATCAAGCAACAATGATATCATGAGAGGCCAACTAGATTGCTGAAAAGGTGATTTACTGAAACACTAATGCAGACTAGGGATGATTTATAAATACGGATAATTACAAAAAAAGTACCATTGAGATTTGAGCTGATTAAAAAATTTGTGTGTGTGCATATATACACACACATACACACACACATACAAGGCTTTGTATATTTTCATACAAGACATTCAGGTGCTTTTAATCAGAACGCAAAAAAAAAAAAAAAAAAAAAAAAAAAAGCAAAAGTAACAAGTGTATCAGCATAAAACGATCCTTGTATCAAGAACTGCATTCAGTAGAAGGTTGCGAGTCTAAAGTTGGCCAGGAACACTAACAATCGAGATAATGAAAGGGAAAAGACCGAGCACAGAAATGAAAAGGCAATGAACATTGAAAAAGATCAGATGTGACTCCATTAGTGGATAGATATGAAATCTACCGTAAATGATTGAAAAAGCAACCCAAGAGTAAAGGACTTGAACCCATTGTATATTGAAACTGAGCAAACGAGTTCAATGAATTTTGTATGATTAATTTTTGAAAATCTTAGTCTTTGAATTCCTTGAGCCAAACACAACCTGAGTATTTCAATTATGAACACTAGCAAGCTATTTCTAAAATAGTAGTGGACTGAGCAATAATAACAACACAGAGAACAAGTTTCCACCTGTGCCCGAAGAATTTCCTTGTACGTTCCAATTTCTCTCAGTGCAATTGCGAATTTCGCCATATCAGGGCCTAAAAACAGAAGTAGAAATAATCAGCATCTTCAACAAAAATTGTTTTTAGCAATTTAAATATAAAAGAGCAGTAGGATATCAGCATTTTATTCAACTTTTCTATTCCAGGTACTTTTTTTGCAGCTCATGCTTGACGAAATGTTCAAGTTCTCAAGTCTAATTAGTTTCTATGACATCAGTATCTATGCAGAGTGTTTTTATAATTAAAATTTTGTAATTTTGGCTAATTAGTTATTTTGGCTTCGAATTCTTCGTGTGAGCAAGTTTCACTAAATCTTAATCAGGTCAAAACTTTGGGGAAATTGAATAAGCAGAGCAATCTAAAGAGCATGTTGGCCACCCAACATAAATAATTAGGTTTATTAGATATTAAATGGACCCAAGGCATATATACTTTCAAAGAGAATAAATAATCATCTATACCTCCAAATGCTACAGATATAGGATCATGATGTCCTCCTGCAAAAGTTTCGAGCGCACTTGCAAAAGCAATATCTCTATCATATGCTTCTCCAAGCCCGTCTCTGTGAATCCAACCCAAATAAAAGGAGAGTGATAAGAAAGTGGTATTAAAATTTCATCATCGTAAGTTAACTTACAAACAAAAGTTTGGAATTCCCAAGAATATACATGATAGGTTATATTGAATAAAGATGAAATCTAACAAGTAGTGACAGAAGAAGATGGAGCAGTATGAAAAGCAAGACACGAGTATAATAATACTTACATGTACTTTCGACATCCTTTATGAAACTTAAGACTTCTGTCCCTTAATATCTCGGCACTTTCTTCCATCAATTGGATCTGCTTTTTCCAACCAAGATGATGTGTGTTAACCATCGAATAATTAATGTGATGACCATTTACTGAGGTTGGAGATTTCAGTGACAAACATAAAAAGCTATCAATGACAATGTATATGCATAGTAGCAGCCAGAGTAGGCTTTTTTTTTATATAGGGATGAGCCAAATAAGAAATGTTTTCATTATAGATTTCCTATCAAAAAATGCCGCAAAAGGCTGGCATTGTTTTTAAAGATTTTCCTTTCCTTCTTCCTTTTTTATTTATTAATTTCTTCTTTTTGTTTTCTCTTTTAATTTTAATGTAACCTCAAAACACTGCCTAGCTGTTAATCCCCAATTTACACTTCTATTATCTTTCTATAACTCATAATTACAGCGATACCTTACTTCGAGAGAAAATCATAACTTCAGTTAGTGAGCAGCTAATGCCAAAGACAAACCATAAATGAACCAACCCTCGTGGGTAATTAATTCTATCAGCTGATTCCTGAGCACCTTATATGAATATGGTTCTCCTCTCTTATTTGTCTATGACTATAATTAAACCCAAGAATTTATTACCGTTTTCTAATCTATTCATTGCAGCTCTATCCTCAAAATTATATATAACCAAAAAATTCCCAAAACTGAAAAGTGAATTTCATCAAGGTGGAATTAAAATAAACAAAACCCTACTTTCACATATTGCAGATTATCAACTTCATAATAATTTCTGATGATTGTTTACTACTGAAATTAAATAAATTTGAATAACAATTTACCTGTTGGCGAAACATAGGGGAATCATCTAGCCTTGCGAAATACATCTTTCCCTCTTGCATATGATCCAAATTCTACACCTTTTTACAATTGATTATCAAACTGATCTCATTATTCCCCTTTCAAATTCAAACAACATTTAACCTAGAGAGTGAAAAAACCCAAATCCCAGACATTTCCAAACGCAATTGTAGAAATTCAAGATCAACACCCATTCAAAATTTAAAAAGAGAAAATGTCATAGCAAAAAAAAGAAAAGAAAAGAAATAAATAAATAATGGGTTAGTTTAAAATGGGAGCGAGCGAAAATGGAGGAGGAAATGGGGAATGGGCCGATAGGGGACCATATTATGCGGTGTTTTTATGGCTGTCCTGTCACAAACAAAAACATTACCGTTCTTGTTTTCTCCAATTCTCTGTGTATTTTTTTTTTTTTTTTTAACTGTCAGTGCGCGCCAACCTCTGTTTCGCGGAGCGGAGGCATCGCATGCTTTGCTTTGCCTGCCATTGCCTACTTTCGAGTCATATTCTCAATCTCAACTTAATTTTTAAATTTGTCCTTGCAATATTGCTTTTTCTCTTTCTTTTTCTTCTTTGCTATTAAGTGTTGAATTTTTTGTTATGATCACAATTTTTATTGGTCACTTTAGTCAATTCTAAATTATTATTATACATGTGGACACAATTAGTAAGCTAACCTTTATGGATAGTTCGAATTAAACACATTAAAATCAAATGTGTAATAAACAAACTTCAGCTTTTGAGTTTGTTTGTGGGAAGGGTGCTGGCATGATAAGTGTAGAAGGAGGAAAATTCAATTTTGTTATGGTTAAAATTTTAATTAATGTAAAATTAAATTGTAAAATATTATTTTATATATTGAGTAGATAATTATAGTATATTTATTGTTTTTTAAAATTAATTTTCGTTGAGCGAGAAATAAATTGTGTAAGTTAGTCATTTGAAAAAATAAGTGCATAAAGTTCTACATTGAGGATGCAAAGGAAATTTATACGCTTTACAAGTGAAAATTAAGTTATAATTAGCATCATATGATTAAAGCTCGTGCACTAGTTGTTGGTGCTTGCAATAGTGGACTTGGGTCTTGGCCTTCTTCTTTTGGCAATTAACTTGGGACTTAGGACTGTTTGGTCTTTTCTTTGGATATGCGAAAGTGGTTTTGAAACAATTCAATTTGGTTTTTTGGATTTTCAAAAATGAGAATGGACTCGACCCATTATCTTCAACCGGATAAGGTTGTATTCATTCAATTTTATCAGCAACATTTGAGTAATTTCAAAGCTATGATGATGAAGATAGTCTTGAACCAATCCAGTTTGATTTTTGGATTCTCTAAAAGATAATGGGCTCGACCCATTATCTCCAACCCAATAAAGTAGTAAACTTGCAACTTCATCAAGAGTATTAGAGTAATCTTAAAGTTGTGATAATAAAAGTAGTTGCTATAGTGGGGAGTTAAACTCACTAATTGCAGCAGCTCCAACTTTTCAAATTCATAAATCATACATGGTGAAATTAAGAAATATACTTAGAAGTTACAGGGAGAAAGACACATAATCAAATGATCTTACATTCTATTGCACTAAAAGTCTCACAATTTCTAGTTTGTTGGGGTATTAAAGTCTTGTGTGCTACAATTCAAAATTATTAAAGTCGTTGTATTTTTAGGGATATTCGCATGTTCTGTGAGCACTACACGGGGCGTATTTATCTTGCAAAAAAAGATTTTTTACGTCTCGACTTGTTGATCAATCTATTTCGTTTCCAAAAAGTGTTCTTATTTAGATTCATTTTGTTTTTCAATTTCATTTGATTTTAGTATTTGTAAGGTTTATAGTACCGTTAAGTAGTATTTATCTTTTGTATTATTATTTTGCAACAAAGTTTAGTATAGTAAACATCTCTTTTTTTTTCCCTTTTAAAATGCTAGCTTTTGAAAGAACACATACCTTAAAACGAATGAAAGAATATAAGGACATGTATGGAATCAATTTCATTTTCAATTTTTAACTATTTCAAAAATTAAAATTATGTTTATTTATAATTTTTCATTGAAAATCATCAATTTTAATTTTTATTTTATACATCAAAATATTTTAAATCTATCGGCTGAACTTTAAGGTTGTGGAACATTTAATTTAAATATTATTATTTTTAATTATATTTATCTCATAAATTTCACCATCTACAATTTTTTTAATATTATCTTATATATTTAATTAAAAATATTGAAAATGAATACGTTAAAACTTTTTAAATTATTATATAACAAGAAATTTATTATAAAATACACATTTAAACATAATCTCAACTTTCGCATGAAAATGAATAAATTTGCATTTATCATTATTATTATTATTTTCCACTGAAAATTAGATTTGATGCTTTGACAACATTAAAATAGGAAGAGGACATGAATGGCTATCAATATTTGATTAGTAGTGTCGTACACATAATGGATTTAGATGACACCGCATGTCACAATATTTGATAGAACAAAAATTAAATTCGCAGATATGAGACTCATAAATAACCACCCTCATGGGGACAAAGGTGTTGCATCATTATGAAACTAGATCATACGTACTCGTTCGGTTCGCTAGCTCTCAAGTAGATTGGTTACATTAGTAAAATACAAGTTTTATTTTTTTTTCTAAAATAAATTAAATTAATTCTCTTTATTCATTCAATTATGTTATTGTTTATTTTTCATTTTAAAATGTGAATCAAAGTTTTCTGTGACTTGATTAACTCATTTGATAAATTATACTTTACAAAACGGTGGCACATACAATACTTGGAGAAAAGGAAGGAATTATGAACTAGTGTGTTCTCTCCTTGAGTTTTGAGGGAGAAATAAATATGAAATAAAAAGCATCCACTTTATTGGTTGGGCTTTATTTTTTGGGTTTTAGCTATAATCATCGAAAAATCTCCTATGTCTCTACGCATTTTAATTATTTTGTCAGACAGTTATTCAGGGTCTCTGTATTTTTATATATATTATTTTTTAATCAATTTCATTATGAACTTCATATGGAATAATCTGGATCTTTTTTTTTTTTTTTCATATTCATGATTCGTTAATTATTAAACCTTTTGTTAATTATCCGTCTAGAAGTTTTTAATTTTCACTAATTGATCTAGACATTTTTGGAAATTCTCGATTAATTAACTTCGACCCATCGTTTTTAACTTCATAATGATGTTTTATGATTCTACCCTTTTCTCTTCTTATTATTATTATAAAACTGGGATATTATCTAAAAATGATACAAATAGATTATTCTTTTTTTTTTATGTAGAAATACGACGGGGAAACAAAATGTAACGTAGGAAAAAGCCTACATTATTCTCTGAAATTGCAACTAACAATTATGACCTGAACAATCCGCTAAGTATCGAGTGTTTTGGTCTTATTTACAAGTTAGTATTTATTAGAGATATTTTTGTATTATTTTACTGAGGGGCTTAGTTAAAATGCTTTCTGTTGCAGGAAAATTTGACTAATTACACTAGTACTGGACAAAGGTGAAATATAAACTCCAACAATATATATATAATTAGATTAATGGGATGTGTCGAGAATAAATAATGTATTTTGATTCATGACATCTTGTAGGTTACAAGTTTAGATGTCAGTTAGTGGTAGCCTTATTAGACCTTACACAATTTCTTTAAGCAATTATTTTAATGTGGTACAATGTGTAAAAGAGAAGCAAATGTTAAAAGAAAATATTTGTTGTTGTCGTCGTTTGAGAATCAACATTTTGGATAGTTTTCTATTTTGAAACTTTTTTCTAGAGGGGAAGATGTGGTGCTCATTTTAATCCAATTTAAAGGATGTAATTAACTTTGAAAAATAAAAGGTATCAATCATGCAACGACATCTAACAACACTCTTTAAAGTATAAAAACAAATACTATGAAAAGAGATTGTCAATGTTAGAATGAGGAGTACAATAACTACTCTGGATTTGAAAAATGTATTTTAGAATCTCTAGTTTTAATGTTTTTTGTCTTTCCAAGGTGATTTGGGACTAATAATCATTATACAATTCTAGAAAATACGCAAGGCATAATAATTTAGCATTGCAATGTGATTTGTTTTTGTTTTCCTTAGATATACATTTGACAACCTTGAAATTGTTATGCCACATAAAGTGTGGTGGTTCTTTGTAAGTAAATAAAATAAATAATGTAATTTATAATCAAGTTTTTTAGAATTTGGAATGAACGAGTTTGGTCTTATTTTTAATATGAATTTCATTTTGTTATTTATAACACTCATTTACTATTAAAAAAATAGACTCACGGTTATCACTAATAAATATTGGTTAATTTATTGTTTATTTATCTCCACTCGATTCCGTAAAGATTAGTTTAGGTAAGTGGAATACCATAATTTTAATATAATCAAATAATGGTAATATTAAAATGATAAATTATCTACATACTAAATGTGTAACAAACTTCTCATCATGGGATAACAAAATTGATTTCAATATAACCAAATAATGGCAACATTGAAATGATAAATTATCTAGGCAAAGACTCAAATATGACGACCATATGGATCTTTTATCAAGTAACGGAACCCAAACCCGTCCAAAACCCGGATCTAAATCAGCAAACTGGATCCAATATTAAAAAAAAAAAATCTGCAGCACTTATCATCTCTCTCCCCTTCATCCCTTTGCCCGACCCCTTCTCTGCTTCATCGGAGATCTAGTCAAGACCAATGCTCGCCGCCATCTGGGCCGATGAGTCACTCAAAATTTTGCTCGCTCTCGACGTAGCACATCATCACCACCCTCCTCGTTTTCATCCTCTTGATTGTTTTCAGATTAATCGGCGATTTACTAGGCAGAGCAACCTTCAATTCCATCGCCACTGCCGCCGTTTATGCCACCATCCTCAATAGACCCGACTTTCTTCCCCACCGCCATCTATTTTCCTGCCCAGGTCAGTAAATCAATAGTATTATAAATAATTTTATTAAATCTAGGGTTTACAGGTATAATTTATTTTGTAGAGAACTTATTTGCCTGCATTTATCTCACTTCTCGTGTTGATTATTTGATTATGTCTCACTCACCATTCTCATTTCAAAATGAAATTATTAATTWTGTGGCTTCTATCTTTGATTKGAAAAAACATGATCATATCTTAATTTTGTGTTCTCATTATACAGTTTTCAATCATACGAGGCATCCATGGGCCCTCTCCAGCCAAAACAACATCGACGAAATCAAGTTATATTCCATTTCATGGAACCAAGATTATGTCTTCTTCGACAGACACTAGTAATGATATCCGTATATATAATTGCGATCCATATAAGGAAATACTTATGAGTGACCTAAATAGCAGATGGTTTAAGATCACCGAGATGCTTGTTTGATGATTACGGCGATTCCTCGACTATTGCCCTAGAGGCTATAAAAGCTGAGGGTTACGACCATTCATCTGATTCTTATTTTTCATCTGATTCCCATTATTCCAAGGAGGAGCTAAAGATGGTCAGGGATTTCACACTTCACCTTAATGCGGTTGGGGTACGTTTTCTTCTCCTTAATGATTTTGATTTTATTCTTATTTTCTTAAAATTCGTTACATTTAGCAAATTTATATGTATGCTAATGTGAGGGTTTTTTACATTAATTATTTTAGTCTTATGATCTCGAGATGAGTCCTCCAAAATGCTTGCGCCATCATTTGATTCCTCTTTCATTAGACTATCTTCAGCTTCTTAAGAAGATTAACCCAGATGCTCTTGAAAAGTATTTTATCAAACAAGTTAAGTTCGCCCTTGAGCAAATCAATGCAAAGGAGGTATCATTCTGGCCTTTATTTATTTATTATGTATTAAGGGTGGTGCCACCAATTACTTTATACTCTTAATGTTTATGCATTGTGCTTAATGATACAAGTTCTCATTTACTTCATTTTTACCCATGAATCTTAGATGGTTTAAATATCTGTTTGGCTATTTAAGTGCAATTCATCGACCTTTAAATTCTGTATTTATTTAAAACAAGATTTCTTTTTGTATTTTCTGCAAGTGCCCATCAAGTCGGTCTATAACTTATGGCTACTTTATGGATGTGGTATCGAGTCTAATTTTATCTTCAATTGGATTTGAGTATCTTCTGTTACTTTGTTTAACATTTCGGTGTCCGTTTGCAGGTACCAATTGTCATTTGTTCCTTGGAGCTTTGTGCGAAGGCGATTGTTAGTGGATTGTAGCATCTTTGTGTTGCAGGCACGTGTTAGAATAAGGTGACCAACAAGCCAACCTGTGGCTGTGGTCTGACCATTCTCTTGTAACACAATTGGTTTTTATTCGTAATAATATCTTTTATACTTATTGGCATTCCATATCTTTTATCCCTTGCTAGATGCATAGGTATGGTCCTGATGAAGTTACTTTATTGCGGTGGATTGGTCTAGCAGAACCGTGAGATAATCCAGCATGTAATGTAACTCGTCGAACTTGTTCCTAGTCAAAGGGTTACGCCATAATGAGGATACAGGCCTTTCCCGTTAAAGACTAGTACTTAGTGTATGTGGACCGCGTCTCATCGGTCACGGTGTCTGGACATCGACATACACAAGTAGGTGCTCATAAGATGAGTTCACTGAACTCCCTCGCCTAGAAATCTCTAAGTGGTTCCCACTCATCGA
>BMAC01000048.1:1673034-1684657 GCA_014905375.1 Phtheirospermum japonicum | reverse complement strand
ATTAATTGTTAATTTTAGCATAATTAGATGTCAATATGATTGAATCTAAGGTTCATAATTGTGATTATGAATTGAGAAAAATACGAGAAAGTTATTCTGGACGCAAAAATATAATTGTTATATTTTTCGAAGTTATCGTTTGTGAGAAATGATTTAATTCCAATGGGGGTTTTGATTTAAAATTGGGTCGACCCAATAAGCCTTTTTTTAAGTTATTGGGCCGGTGCTATTTTAAATTAAAAGGTTTGTTCTTGTTTTATAATTGGGCCAGTCCACAAACCCATTTTGGGTTGGGCTTGTTTTAAAAAAAAAAACATAATAAAAGAAAGGCTTGGTTTTGTTTTGGGCCAGTCTATATTTGAATTGGGCTTGTGCCTTTATTTAACAAAAAAAAAAAAAACATGATAAATAGAAGAAGGAAAAAAGAGAACACACCAGACGAATTTTTTTTTTCGGAAAAAGGCCTTGAAAAAACCTAACCATCCCAGCCGTCCACCTCCATCCGCCGCCGCTTGCCGTCGGCCGCCGCCACACCGAAACGTTCGGTTCTCGTATTTTCTCCATTTTTTCATTCTCACGACGAGACTAGTGCATCGTTGCGAGTACGTCGGGTAATACGGTGTGTGACACCAATTCGTCGGAGACGCGTCGCAGTCGCCGGACCGCCGCCTTCGCGGACGCATCGCCACTGACGCGTCGCAGCCGCCGGACCACCGCCTTCGTTGACGCATCGCCACTGACGCGTCGCAGCCGCCTTCGTAGACACATCAAGCCGCTTCAAAGCCGCCGATTGCCACGCACCTCCGCACGCCAGCTGGACTTTGCCATCCACCGCGCCGTCGCTGCCAAGTAAGACCTGCTGCCCGTCGCTGGAGCGCCTGCCGTTGCTGCCAGCGCGCCGTTCGCGTCGTCACACGGTTGCTGCCAAGCAGCCGTCGCCATAGCCGACGTTCGCCGCTCCCCGACAGCGTCTCGTCGTCTCGTCGCCGGAGTTCCTTCCGTGCTCCCCGACAGCGCCGCTGCCGTGTCTTCGCACGGCTGCTGTCAAGCCATTTTCGTCGCCCCCGACAGCGCCCTCCTGCAGCCTGCTTCGTCGCCGGAGCTCCTGCCGCGTCGCTCCTCCGCCGTGCCGTGAGGTACAATGGCTGTTTGAGTATAGATATATATGATATATATAAGTGTGCAGTATATTATATATATGTGTGTGCTGTGTTTGATTTCATATATATATATGTAGAATGCATGCTGTATGATATATATATAGATAACATAAATGCATGCATGCTGAATATATATAAATGTATGTATGAGTACTATATTATATATATATGTATGTTGTTAATGTATGCATGCATGCTAAGTATTTAATATATATTTTTGAATATATGATTAATACATTAATATGTATATATATAATTGTTATATATATATGTTTAAAATATTAAATGGATAATTATCATGCTCATTTGATCTTGTGGAAATTCCAATTGTTTCATTTGTAAAGCAATTTAAACATTGTTTGAATTAATTGAATTAAAATGGGCCGTCGTCAATTGAATTCGATCCAATTATTTAAAAAAAATTTGTTTTCCGCTGCGCGACGGCACCACTTCAAAATCCTAACAGTTTTTTCCTTAGAAAACTGTTACATTTGCGCCAAAATATGTCACTTTTGTCAAAAAAACTGTCACTTAAGGTTTTTTGCAGAAAAAGAGTTGCTACACAAATTATAGTAATTAAGTTATAATACTGTAACGTATAATTATTATTATCGTAATTATTCTAGCAAACTTTATAATTTGCAGTTATAAACAGACTGAAATCGAGAGTTATTGAAACCTCGAGTTTTTGTTTTTATAATTTACAGTGCGCCAACGTGGAGAACTTTGATCATTACATCAATTTACACATCAAAAGGACTTAATGTTAAAATTCACCTTTATCTCATCACCATCCAATTCATATATTCTCACCAGTCTGTGGGTCAAGACAATTTCAAAATATGTGAAACAAATGAGAAAAAGTAGAGCTTTTTATGCTTAAAAGAATCGGCTGCATTTTAAATTAGATGCAACAATAATAATTCACAGAATATGTTCCTTCTTTAAAAGTGGTTCCACTCAAAGAGAATCACTTTTGCTGCCAAAAAAATGTTCTCTTCTTTATCCCAAAATTCCATTGGGCAGCTTCACACAAGGTTGTAAAGTTTTTATCTCCCACCGAGTGTTTAGGTATCATTTGCATCTCCACTGGGTTTTGGACAATCCTGAAAATCCTCCACTTTAGCTTTGAAGTGAAGAAAAAAAAAAGAGGTTCGGATGACGAGATTATAACTCACTTCTAGTTAAATCAACCACTTTGAGTTGTATGACATGGTTTTGCATTGAGTGTCACTTTATACCGCGCCTTCATCGGCGACGAAAAGATCCAGGTGTACGAGATCTCCGACAACCAGATGCACGCCTCCAACGTCGTCCCTCGGCGATGCTGAGAATTGTTACGGTTGGGGATCGGGGTCTCGGGGAGAGAGAACGGCCAAGAGTTGAAAAGCCTCTGTCAAATCGCCGAGATCTGTTTTGGTTGGGAAGGTGCCAGGGGAGAGAGACAAAGAGATGAGAAGAAAAAAAAATCAGCGTTTTTTCTCTTTTATATGGAATCCAATTTGTTGTTGCGGATCCGTGTGTAGGCGGGTTAGGGATCCGTCACATGAAAAGGGATCCGTGTGGTCGTCACACGGAGACTTACTCAATTATCTACGTAGTGACATAATCTTGGAGGGAATATTTGAAAAAAAATTATACGTGTAGAAGTGGAAGCATGAGTATTGTTCTAATAATACAGTCATAAAAAAGTTATTTAGAAAGTAAAATAAATTATATATATTTTTCTGTTTCTGTTTTAAATGTTTGATGCTTTCTTATTTAAAATTGAGGTATTTTCTTATACACCGGATATTCTTTTATTAATCACTATACAGAATTTTTTTAAACTAAACCCTTGTAACACACGAGTATTGGAGAGATTAGAATAATGAAAAATTACCTATATTATATGTCTTCTTATCTTGGAATTTTTGTTCCCATTAGAAGATTCGAGATAGTGATTAAAAAAAAAAAAAAAATTGAACGAGAATAATAAGTTTTCAGAATGTAATTCGATATGAGAGAAAATATTTTTTGGCAACAAAATGGTATATAGATCCAGAAATCCGTTGATTTCCCACTTAGTTTCAGTCTAAAAATTTTGTAGTTGTGCAATAAAATTTAATATCCAAGTTCGACAGAAAAATAAATTAGAGGTCTCGATGTTGATGGTATCAATAGTCTATATAGTCCAGTATCACCTTTACAGAGATGGATGGATGGATACTCATCTCCAAAGCCTGCTTATGAATCCCTTAACTTCTTTCTTCATCCTATGATCAATCGACGGGAACTCAATCGTATTGTAGGCAAGATCGAGAACAATAGGATTACGGGGCACTGCTTGGAACGAAGGTGGGAAGGCTTCGATTCGAGGGGTTGACTTTGTGGTCGGATCGCCAACAGCCGATTCATATTCGTCCAATTTCTCCAGGAGCAGCTTCTCTATCTAAAGCCAAGGGAAACACAAACATGTAAAACAACAGCACTTAAATTAGGAATTTATATGTGTGTGTATGTAGTTAGAAATAAAATATAAAACCATATGCAGCAAACATGTACCTTCTTATCTTTGCCTGTTAACGATATGCTTGATATCTTCTTTGAAAGATTTTCTGGAGCTTTCTCCTCTTCTATAATCCCGGTTGCATGCTCTATACAAATGTTGGATCGGCAATCGTTATAAAGCATCATCAACTCCTTTATGGTAACCTGCAAGAGCAATAAAAATATGAGAAAATTCGAATGTCCGTCCAATGCTAAGTTCATTAGCAATGTATAATGTCACAATTCAACCAAAATGAAGAATATTGATAGTTATCTAAACTGGGAATCATCCTAAGCAGCTGGCTGCCATCATAGGTCGGTGTTTCCAAAATGGCCGAGGCGTACGCCTCAGAACGTTTTTAGAATTTCTGGAGTGAGGCGCATGCCTTAAACACCCCTGTGAGGAACGTAAGCCTCAAACAGGTGAGGCGTACGCCTTGACTCGGATACGCCTCAAGGCGCCCGAGTAGGCAAAAACGGATTTTTTCTTTTCTTTTTTCTTTTCTTCTTTATTCAATAATTAATAAAAGTATAAAAGAAAACAAATAGAAGACTTAGGATTCGATATTCTCAGTACAACATCATTCGGCTGAAAACCCTGTTGAGATTTGTTCTGATTTTTAGCTTGATATTTTCCTTATTTTTCTAGGTGACTTTTAGGAATAGATTTGATCCTAGTTTTTCTATCCTAGAATCTCTTGATTGTCCTAAATTTTCTAGGTCTTACTTGTATTGTATATCTATACATACTCTGTATGCCTTTACATATAGTAAATCTTAGGCATATAGCTAAAACATCGCATCGCTCCCTCTTCTCTTCAGCTCCGATTTGCCCTCCACCTACCTTGTTAGGACTTCACCCCAGTCGAAGCACCGAAAATGTATCAGGACTCAAGTGATTCACCGAAGCGACTAGACCTTTGTCAAGTCCGTGATGAATTTGGTGCTACTTATTCTTGTTTTATCAATTTAAGCTTTGTTTTATTATTTTTGGAATTTTTTTTAATTCAAAATTGAGGCGCACGCCTCGTTCCGCCTCGAGGCGTACACCTTGCCTCATCCAGACAAACGTCTCGTTTCCTCTTCTCGTTTTTTAAAACATTGTCATTGGTTACATCTCAAAAGGCACAATGATCAAGGAATAAACATTGTAAAATAATGTCAAGGGTCTAAAAAAGCAAGTACAAGGAAAAGAAGGTGCATATCATTGCAAACCTGATCCGCAATACTCAAGCTCTGAAGCTTCTTAAGAGCAGTATCAACCAGAGAGCGAGCTCGGCAGAATAAAACATATGCTTCAGCCCTCTTTCCAGCCAAACTGTAGGATTTGGCCAAGTAAAAACACCTGCAACAGTTTTATCAAGAGATCCATCATCACTTCTGACCTAACCTAAGCCCACCTCCATAATTCTAAGAAATCAAATCTTTGAGAGTCATCCACAGCTCCATTAAAAATATATATATATATATATATATATATATATATATATTAGAGTAGAAATGCTAGGTTATTATAGTGTACAAGGAAAAGTAGTAGAAATAAAAAGAAAACACAAACTAAAATATGGATAATGTCTATTGGAGTTAATTCCAATATTACGCGTGATCAATAATCGCAACCAATTGGCCAAAGTCCTTTTACTGCAAAGTTGAGCGGGATAGGACAAAATGAGATTGCAAACCTTTCTGCACGGAAAACAAAACTATTGAGTTCGCATTCCTCAGCAAAGGTCACTTCTTCTGGTTTTCTATCTCTTCCCGAGCTAACGAGATCAGAAAGATCAGCAGTATTCTGAATGAAAAGAGAAAATATTAGCTTACCTTTGTTAAAATGTCTCAAACCGTGAAACAAACTCATTTGAATAGAAGCTTTAAGCATATCAATGTGAACGTTAACGAGAGAATAAAATTGGAAGAGCAGTACAACAGCAACTAACCTGTAGCAGGAGATCATATAACCGGACAAGCTCTTCAGGCTTGGTGACTTTTTCATTTTTATCATCACGAGCCTTACAGAGCTTACTTTTTGCCATGCTCACTAACAACTGATTACGTTCAATAGTTCGCTTTCCTAAGACAGCCCCAATAGCTTTGTCAAGGCCACTCAGGTCATCTTTCATATTTTCAGAATTACCTGCAGTAGCCTATAGCAAAGAAAGTAGTGGAACAACATAGTTAAATATGTATACAAGATATGTGAAAGGCATCCCCTAACTCATTGATAAATTATTGCACTGTATATTCTTTCCTTCTCCCAGCACTCTTACTAGAAGAGTACATTTTTTACAAAGAATGGAAGGAAAAAATTTTCGTTATTAAATAACCCATACCAAGTCAGTTCGTATGTAGCTCCTGGCTTCACTATAAGCAGCAAAAATCTTGTCGAATATGACCAACTTTTTCTCTGCAGGAAGCGAATCAGCTGCTGGACCATTGACATCCTTTTCCAACTCCTGAGCTGATCAGATTTTTCATGCACAAACAAAGCTTGAGACTGGGTATACAAACTTGGCAATTTCTGAACTTCATAGCAGCAATAAAATTTACGGACAATACGACGAGCTAAAAAAGTTAACACTACAAATTTTCTCGTCTAACAATTTAACCATCAACTATGAACATACCAACTCGGCGCATGTACAGATGTACTTCCCATCAATATGCATCAATTTGAAACTTTATCCAAATTGGTTCGCTATAGGTCTCATTTACTGATCACTTTTATGTTTCCATAACATGATAAGGAACAAAAACAGAAAACTCGTAGATAGAGAAAAGTGACCTTGAAATGGGGAACTTGCAAAAAAACGTGGGTAGACTACATATACAAGCATACATCATATCTAATACATGTGTGTGTGTGTGCGCGCGTGTGTAGAGAGAGAAAACGTCAAAATATTTCTTACATTACTTTCCTTGGTAATTCAGGGCAAACAAATTTGAATCACCCCTGTCAAAGAGCATAAAAAATGTAATCCTATTCCCTGGTCATAATGGATAAAGCTGATCCAATTGAATATAACATCAAATATCATCACCGATTCCAGAAGGCTTAGATAGTTACATAAGCCTTTTAATATGGATTACAAAGCTCTAAATCTAGCATTGCTAAATCCACAATAAAAGCTTAATGATTGTGTTTGAAGATGTGTCATGGTTCCATGAAAGGACTGCCACGCATTTAGCAAGTAAATAAAACAATAAATTCCAAAAAAGCACGATCAGCCCCAAAGTACCACCACAATGAATGAAGCCAGTACTAAAGGGCTATGACTATAAATATATGACTTGGTTGGGTTGACTTCGCACCCACCCATCCCCCCATTGCCCCCGCAACAACAATAAAAAATAAATAAATGAGAGAGAGAGAGAGAGAGAGAGAGAATTAAATAACACTTAGCATGGTGATGTGTCGTTTATCAGGACACTTCTAATTAGCATCAGAAAGGAAAACGAAGAAAATAGAAACACCTTTCGCATCCCAATTGACCCATGGTGCTTTGAGCCATGATACTCAGTATCAGCTTTTAAAGAAACTAACCTTTAAGTATGGAAACCCGAGTCTTCGCATTTGAGACGGGAAGTCTGTGACCAAGCCAATGGAATTCAGTCATAGATGCAGCCTGCTGAGATCGAGCCTCAGCCATAACAGCCTGCCATGAAGAGAAACCAATACATAAAGATAATTGAGCCATTCATGGCAATAGTTGTACTGCTAAGAAACCTAAAACTTTGCTAAAAAGGAAACACTCTCATTGACAAAACAGCATTTTATTTGGCAGTTTTTTGGATGTTAAATACTATGGGATGGGTTACTTTTTATGTATCAAAATCCCAGTACCAATCTATTTTATAGATATATAGATATTTGTACATTTCTTTGTGTTTTATTCTTGTCTTCTAATTTTTTAAATTAATAAAGAGAAGGTTTCTTACAAATTATCGAAAGATTTGTTAGAATGCGTATCATACTACATATATATTACAAACTGCCTATGATAAGATAGACTCACCTCCAGTTTAGCTTTGAAAAGGTCCAGGGCGGGCCCTTCCATTTCTCCTATGTGGACCAGTTCAGAAGTCTGTAAATTTGACTCCCCAATTTTATGCAGGCAATATCGTATGCTAGGCTCAAGCTCCTCAACCCGCTCCCGGCATAAAACTTGGTTCTCTAAGTCTCCATACTTTCCCAGTTCCTCATAAACAGCCCTACCATAAAAATAATAAAGTCGAACAGCTTGAGGCAATTAAGAATAATGGCCTTCCTAAAAATGGCCAAGAATACGTAGAGAAGAAAATAGAAAGAAACATTTGTCATTAAGGTTACCTTCTATTACTGATAGAAACGTCATTTGATTTTATGTACTAAAGCACAGATACTATTTTCGCAATAAGAATGTACCTGGCACTTTTGAAACATTTAAGGGCAATGTCCCAGTGCTGATCTTGTTCGAATAACAAATTCCCTTTCATATAGGAGGCATAAGCCTGCGGATAAGACACGGAAAGCTGCTACATGAGCAATCCAATATTTTTTGTAGAATCCAAGCAAACAACATGATGAACTGAAGTCATTGCTTCAGAAAAATGAAGTTCATCATCAATGGATTATAACTTAATTTGGGAAATGTTAAACAAGAATGCAAGAAACATTGGCAATTATCAAGTCAAGGTCTCCTAACTGTTGTGAAATATCAAGCCTCATAACACGAAGATGTATTCAACTCACTCATCATGTAAGTTGACAAAATGATTCTCTAGAAAGGTAAAAGATTAAAAAATGTGATAGTAAGATTCTAAAATGCATAACCCACAATATCATAAAAGTGGTCATCAAGTAGACCTCACTGCAGCATCACCAGAGGTGGAAAAAAAATTGGAAACATATGTGGCTTCTTTCATCATCTGACTGCAACTTAATCAAATTATTGTATAGCGATTGATTATCAAATGATTTGAAAAGCTTCACCCGAATGGCATCACTTTAGCTCCACGAGCTCAATTCAACTTTGTGTGGACACTGTAGATAGATCCTGATGCAAAAGTCAAAAGAGGAGAAACACTTTCTCCTTTGTTTGTTTTATCACGGCCAAAAACACTTTTATGGTATCACAAATTAAAGAAATTATCATGGGTGGCTTAGTAAGCTAACATAAATAAATAATCCCACAACACTACACGAGCAAAATATAAGGTAACGGAATGCGTACAATTTGTTCTGCACAAAAATAAAAGCACCAAAAGGCAAGTGCAATAGCCACAAAAAACTGTCATCAATACCTCTGCTTCCAGAGATGTTCTGGAATCTCCCTTGATGGAACACAACTCTTGAAAAAGGGAAGCCCATTTTACTGCCTTTCTTAGCCTTCCAATGAGGTAGCTCCTCTGGCGAGCATTTGGACCTTCTGGTAGCGTTTTCTTTTCCATGGCATGACTCCATGATCTTTCAGCAGTGTATAGAACCAAATGGAGAAACCTAAACAGGATTCAGAGTCATTCACCCATGAATAGCATAATTCACATTTTAAACTTTTTAAAATATGACAAACCAGAAATCTGCACATCTAGAACTATTTAGCCTTCTCATTAATTTTCCAAAAATCGATGGGAAACTAACAAATTGATTCCGACCAAAATTTACTGATGCTGTGTTAGTAAGGTAGAATTTATGGACAACTATTAATAGGAAGACGTGTAAACTCTGCCATTAGATTTTGTAGAGAAACAGGGGACGCTTGCAAAATAGTAGTATTTTGGTAGTTAATTGAGAATAAAGTAACAAATAGTATACTAATGGAAATAGGTATATTTATCAGCAAACAGAAGTACAGAGACAATTTCTTTATAATTCGTCATAAGATGTATTATTTTATTATAGCATTCAGTTTCCATGACTAGAAATAAACTAAGAATAGTGTTGGTTGAAGATTCTTCAAGATATCAACTTTCTTCCGGAGATGAAGAGTTAATGCATCTCTAACTCATCAGATAACAAATCAGTTATCACAAACTCATGTTAACCACCACGTTTGAAGTTAACAGAGGCGTAGACTCATATAAATTCAGCTTCTATAGAGAATTGAATTTTCTGTGTAGGATGTCAACTGAAATCACGTGCAATAAAAGACAAATCGGAACTACATTACTAACATGGGTAGGCCTATCGATTGCTGAAGTGAGACAGATTTTGGAACAACCAGATGATAAAGCTTTAAGATGCTTACACATTGTTAACTGGACAGAAGTTATATATCAAAAATGGGAATTAAAATCACAAATATAACCAAAATCACAAGACTATATACATAATTAACCAATGATGAGGCATAGGTGCAGTTTTGGGAAATTGATAAATTTATGTGATTTATTGAAGGATAACTAAAGTGAAATGTGTCCACTTATGATAGAGAAGGAAGTGACTGAGACAGTTCCTTACACCGGCTTAAGAAACAGTCTCCAGACTATAGAAAGTTCACCAATATAATAATACAAACAAGAAAATAAACAGTAGCAGCTACCTGACTTCGCTCACTGTAGATCCAGTGATGGCTCTCTTTGTATACTTTCCACGGCCATGGGTGAATTTCAACGACTTGTAAAGTCTTCTCAGCCGTGCACTGCAGTACCTCCTGGAAACTCAATGTGAACACATTCCAAAGTCAGAATGACATCAAATTCAAGATCACAATCACAATACACCTAAAAGAATAAGTGCAAGGCTACGTGATAAATTTCTAACCCTCTTTCACACCTCAATCCACCCTCCCCTTAAAATATATACAAATACATTCTAAAATATATATGAGTTGAAATTTAAGTAAAATTAAATTCATTTTTTTAATTCTCTAAAATCTCTCTATGTCGTATTATAAATATTAGCTAAAACCAGCACACAGAGAAACTTATATCTATCTAGACATGTATATACAGTATAAACCATCACTCTAATAGGAACACACTGCAATTAAAAGAACTGAATTATACCGGTAACGTGTATAATCACCGAGGCGCAATCCATGCTGCATTTGAGCCGATTTCAGTAGCTGCAACACTGCAAATTCCGCCGCAAAAATTGAGAAAATTCTTCGTTACGCTAAACACGAGTAAATTCATTTACAGAGTAAATACCATTGACAGAGAATTTAGGGTTGTTAGCGATTGAGTTCTGTTCGTCGATTTCCATAGCGGCGACGTCCTTGCCCTTTGCCATCAAAACATGTGTTGAATTTTAGATCTGAACAAGCGGGTGCGCCTAGTTGATAGGGAAGAATGAAATTGGTGACGGAATATTTTGGCTGGTTCTAAAATGCGTCGGTGCCCTCGTGCGGCGGCTTTTGTAGTTGGGTTCGGGTCGTAACGTCGACTGATGATGGAGTTTTTGCTCGGGAATTAGGATCTGTAAACTGTAAAAATGAGATTTTAGCTGGTCCGAATATGGGTCGGATTGGGTCTGATCCACTTCATGAGTCCACGTTTGGGAAAAATTAAAAACAAATTCACATCATGTAAAAGGAAAAGCAGGAGATACAAAGAAAATGATGGATACAGTATAAATTAGGATTCTCCTATTAATCAAACTAGTATTGTGCCCGTTCGTTGCACGATAATTTTTTTTTATTTTTATTTTTGTAAAATAAAAATAACTAGTTTAATACCCGTGTGTTACACGGGATTATCAAAACTAAATATAAAGTTATTTATGATAATTATAGAGTTTTTAAATTTTAAAAATAAAAATATTCAAAAAATATTGTATTCTCAATCTGATCCTTATACTGATGCATAATCAATATTTATAACTATTATTCTTTATTATTAAATAATTTTATATTTTAATATTTAGATTAAATTCTCAACCCGTGTCTAATTTCTATTAATTAATTATTATTATTATTATCGATACTTTTATATACTAATATTTAAATTGAATTCGT